>JAJJLU010003829.1:0-28955 GCA_023807065.1 Isotricha intestinalis
TCAGATAAATTAACTAAAATGACTGATGAAGATGCTTTAAAATATGCAGAAAGTAGTACTTCAAATTATAAAGCAATTAATAAATTTTTATTACCTAAAACTAAAGAATATGCTAAATATAATTATAATATGATTATTAGAGATAATTGTTTTTTTAACCATGAAAAAATTGAAAAAATGATGATGGCTTTACAACAATTAAAAAATAAATTTGATTTAGAGTAAAAAATTTAATAAAGACAAACAAAAATAAATATAAAAAAGAATATATATTTTTTAAATATAAAATTATATTATTATGTTGTAAATATAATTTAAACATATAATATTAAATAAATATATCCAAATTTATATATTCACTTTAATTATCATATAAAGAATCCTAATAAAATTAAAAACAAAAGGACAACAATACAAATAAATCTTTTAATTGTTTATTTTGAATAACTATTTTTTGAGTCTTTTTATTAGTATGTTTAGTTATTTTAATTTTATTATATGTTTTACTAATATTTTCATTAGCTAAATGAACTTCATTTCTTAACTGTTTAATAGCTTTTCAATCTTTAAAATTATCTTTTACTGATAATTAAATAAAATTGATAATTATAAGTGCATTTCATTAGTAAATGTTCTTCTTGATTGAAAAGATTTAAATCTAAATAAGAAGATAAAATACTATTAACAAATATATTATTTACATTTTTTTCATAATTTAATAAAATTATTATCTCTAGACTTTTTAAATACTTAATAACATATATTTAAAAATGAAAAAATATATAAATTCAAACATAAGTAAAAAAAAACAAATGATTAACAAAGAACTAAATGTTCATTAAGAAAGGGTTTAAATCATAAAAAAATATTTTAAAAAAGGAAAAAAAAATATGTTCATACATAAGAAATACACCAACAATATATTTAAAATTAAAACATAATTATATTATAATTTATTTAAAGTTTGATGAAATGCAATATGCATTATATTTCTTTAAAGAAAAAGTGATGAATAAGATAAATTGAAAATTTTATATAATATAGTTCAACAAGTTCTTATAAAATTGCAAGATTATAATTAATGATTCGGAACTAAATTAATATCGTAAATTTTTATAAATGAAAAGATGTATAAAATTATTATTAAATACGTAAAAAATATCAAAATTCGAATAAAGGATTTTATACTAATTATAATTTAATAAAAAATGAAAAAGGATAAATAAATAGATAAACTTTTATCAGCAGATACATGTCTATTCAAATTTACAAGAAAAAAACAATTTCAAATTATATTATCTATGGGTATGAATGAAAAAGAAAGATTAATAAAAAAGAAAGAAGTAAATTGAGTTAATTTTTTAAATTACCATCTATTTTAAATCCCTAGAAAAGAAATTAAAAAAATTAAAAATCCCTTAATAAAATAATTAAAAAAAAAATTATATCTGAAATAAAAATAAAATGAAATCCATAATTTCCTTAATTCTCATTTCATTAATAACCTCTTCTCCAATAACTCAAGAATATTTAACAAACCTTCAAAAAACTTCCTCATTTGAAGTATATAAAACTCCAGAAGAACATCCCTTTAAAACAACAGAAGAAGTAATAGCTCGTTTAGGTTTAAACGTCGAATACTTACACGACACTTCATCAATGAAAATGGGTCTCCCAAACCTTTCCCTTCCAGAATCCTTTGACTCTCGTGTTCAATGGCCAACATGTATACATCCAATAAGAAACCAAGCCAAATGTGGTTCATGTTGGGCACATGCAGCTTCAGAAGTTCTCTCAGATCGTTTTTGTATTGACTCTGAAGGGAAAGTAGATGTTGTACTCTCACCTCAAGATTTCGTATCATGTGATATCTTTGACTACGGATGCAATGGTGGATCTACAATCTTCTCTTGGCTTTATCTTAGAATATACGGTTTAGTTGTTGATGAATGTAAACCATATACTAGTCAAGAAGGACAAGTTGAGGAATGTGGTTTAATTAATGAAGGGAAATGCGTTGATGATAAAGTTGAATTTAAAAAATATAAAGCTGAGAAATTTTATATGTTAAATACTGTTAATGCTATTAAAGAAGATATTTACTTACATGGACCTATTGAAAGTGGTTTTTATGTTTATAGTGATTTTAAAGATTATAAAAGTGGAGTTTATCAAAGAGGAAAACATACTCAATTACTTGGAGGACATGCTGTTAAAATTGTTGGTTGGGGAAAAGAAAATGATACTGAATATTGGATTGTTGCTAATTCTTGGGGAGAAAGTTGGGGTGAAAATGGTTATTTCAGAATAGCTTTTGGTGAATGTGGAATTGAAAATGTTATTTCTGGTACTCCAAAACTTGAATAAATAATATGTTAGTAGATTATTTTTATTTTTATTATTTTTAGAATTTATAATTACAAAAAATAAAAAATGCTTTTTTTTATTTTTATTTATTTTTTTTTAATTTTTTTTAATGTTTAGTAATTTAAGTAGATTTAATAATAAGAAAGGACCAACTTTTGATTATTCTTTAATTAGAAAAAAAAATAAAATTGTAACTTGTGTTGATTATTATAATGATGTAATTTTATTTGGGAATTCAGATGGTTCATTAAATTTATATAATATTATAACTGGAAAAGAAATAAGAGAATTCTATAATAAAACACAAGGTCATAATAAATTAATATCATCATGTCAAATTTTTAATGATAAATTTATTATAAGTGGAGGTTTAGATTCTAAAATTTGTATTTGGGATTTTAAAGGTTCTTTAATTAGAATATTAAAAGAACATAAAAATCAAATATCCAAAATAATATTAGATAAAAAAACAGGAGTTTTTTTATCGTCATCATATGATTTATCAATTAAAATTTGGAATGAATATTCCATAAATTCTTTAGGAACTTTAAATGATATTCATAAATTTCCAATTACAAATTTTAATTGGGTTAATTCTTTATGTTTTTCTTCTGATAAAAATGGTAATGTTGCAATATGGGATATTAATACTCAAGAATGTATAAATAATTATAAGTTGCATAAAGGAGAAATTACTAATATTATTTTTCATGATGATTTCCTTTCAAATAATAAGAATTATGCTATTACAAGTGGAATTGATGGTTTAATTAATGTTATTAATTTAAATAATATAAAAATTATTTTTTCTCAATATATTCATCAAGGTATTATTTCATTTCTTTCTACAACAAAAAATAATTTTTTAATTTCAACAGGAGTTGATAAATTAATTAAAGTTTTTGATATGCAAAAGAATTTTATTCAAATTGGAGAAATGAGAAGTACAGATAAGATTTTAATTGCTCATAATATTGAGAATATTCTTATTACAGGATGTATAGATGGTAATTTATTATGTTATAATATAGATTTAATGGAATGTATTTGGGGTTATTGTTGTGTAAAGAAAGGAGGAGTTAAATTTTGTAACATTATAAATGAAAAAAATAAAATAGTAACAATAGGAGAAGATGGAGAGAGTTTAATTTTAAATTTTTCAAATTAATTTCTTATATAATACAATTAAAGAATATTTAATTAAAATCTTTTCTTTTCTTATTCATTAAAATTATAAATTAAAATGTCGGAGAATGAAAATGTTGATACAGAAAAAAATGAAAATAGAAAAGAAAGTAGAAAAGCAACTAGATTTGAAGAAAAAATGGAAAGTGAAAGAAACACAAAAAAACCAACAAGAAAAGAAACCAGAATTTATACAAGAAAAAAAACATTTTTAAATAATAAAACATTTGCAACAAAATTACTTTTAAAATTAACAGAAACTATACTTGATCCAATAGTTACTTGTGTATCAATATTAAAATTTGAACCTCAGAATAGAAAAAATGAAGAAATTAAAAAAACTTTACCTTGGATAACTACATTAAAAGAATTTTGTAATTTTATCTTAGCAAAAGAAGAAGAATTAAATTATCTTAATATTTTAATGGAATTTGCATGGATTCTTTTTTATAAATATGCTCCTAAATATTCAGTAATAAAAAGAGCATCTGAAAATCCTAATTTTTATTTAATTTTAAATGGTAGTTGTATTGAATTAACTTTAGTTTATAGAAATGAATGTTTAACTGAAAATGATTATATTAAACATTTAATTAAAATGAATATATTAAATGAAAAAGAAATAATAAATAGATGTCTATTATATAATAAGAAAGAATTAAATATTAAAAGTATAGAAACTATAGAAAATTTTTGCCTTTCAGAAGGTTTTGATTATAAAAAATTAAAAAAAATAGCAGAAAGAGAATTAATGGAAATAGGTTATGATTTAGATAATATTAATCGATCGCCTTCAGTGGAAAAATATATTACAGCTACTTCAGTTGAAAATGAATTAAAGAAAACAAGTAATGAACATTGTGCTAAAAAATATTTTTTTATTCCTCATTATGAAATTACTGGTAATTTAGAAAAAGGAAGATTTATTGGGAATTTATCTTCTGATTGTTCTGTTAAAGAACAAAAAGCTTATCTTTCTCTTGATGCTTCTGATATTGGATATATTAATAAAGCTGAATATAAAGATGCAAAAATATTTAAATTAATAAAAGGAAAAATGAGAAAAATATTTAGAGATGATTATAATTCTTTTTTTTTATTTAAAGAATTAAAACAAGAAAATTTTTTAAAAAATTATGCTAAAGGAATAATCTATAAGCAATATAATAAAGGCGAAAAAGTATTTTCTCAAAATTCTCTTTCTCAAGGAGTTTTCCTTATAAAAGAAGGAGAACTTCAATTATCAACAAAAAGAAAGTTAGATGAAATAAATGGATTAATAACTTTACTTCAAAATTCTTTAAATGGATTTGGAGAATATATTTCATCAATAAAAGGAACTAAATCTGAAATGGATAATTTAAATCCTTTCTCAAATCCTATTTTTCAAAGTAAAGAATATATAGAAGAAATTAAAGGTGTTAAAGAAATTATTTTATGTAAATTTCATGAAGGTGAAATTGTAGGATTAAATGATTGTTATCATTTTAAAAATGAATTATATCATTTTGATGCTGTTTGCACTAGTGAAAGATTATTATTATATTTTGTTCCCAAAGGCCTTTTAACAACTATGATTTCTAGAGAACAATGTGTAAGAGATGCTGTTATTAAAACAGTTGAATTAAAATGTGCTTTGTATATTGGAAGTTTAAATAATTATAAAAATATTCTTATAAAAAATGTTGCTTTTAAAATAGGAAAAATAGATTTATTATATAAAGAGAGTAAAAATAATAATAATATGAATAAAATTGGAGTTTCTAAGAGTACTCTTAATAAAAAACCTTTTAATCAATTATTACAAGGGGATCAAAAATATCCTGAAAGATTTAAAATTAATTATTTAATTAATAATAACAATAATAATAATAATAAAAATAAAGATAATGAAAATAACGATGATAGTATTAATAATAGTAGTATTAGAAATAATAATAATAAGAGAAATGAAAATATTTCTTTGAAAAATTTTGCTTTTAAAAGAAATGGTAGTCAAAGTTTAAATTATTCTTATTTTTATGTTTCTCAAAATGAACTAAATAATAATTCGTTACAAATAAGTAAACAACCAACAAAAATTTTAGATTCTTCAATTCCAATAAAAACTAAAAACACTGTAAAATCATTTTTAGAGGAAAAAAAGTCTTCTCTTCCAGCAAATAAAAATATTATTAAAAAATCTCAAACTGAAATTATATCTCCAATTAATCTAAATTTAAATAAAAAAAATTCATCTAAAATCTAAAAAAAATATGTAAATATATTTATTTTTCTTTCTTTGAGTAAAAATTTAAATATTTTTTATTATATTTGAAAAACAATATAATTATTTAATTATTATTATTTTATTCTAAATGAAATTAGAATATGATTTAATAAAAGAAACAGAAAAAACAAGAGAAAAAAGATTAGAAATAAATAAAATTCCAAAAAGTAGAATTAAGGAAAAAATAACAAAATACTTTGAATTACTTAATGAAGAAGAAGAAGTTTTTAAATCTATTGAAAAAAATGATAATAAAGATTATATAGATTTTTCAAAAGAATTAAAATTACTTTTAATAAATTTAGCAGAAGCATTATATAATAATGAAAGATTTCAAGAATGTATTGATATTGATAAAAAGATTTTAGGAATAGATGAAACTTATCATAAAAGTTATGCAAGGTTATATTATTGTTATAAGAAAATTGGAAAAAATGAAAGTGCAGTAATTTTTGGAAGTATGATTAAATTTAGAGCAGATAAAGAAACTATTGAGAAAAATTATAAAGAGTTAGTTGAACAAATTGATAAAGAATTAGTTGATTTTAATGAGAAATATCAAAATAAAAATTATTGGAAAGAGAGTGGTTTATTTTCAACAACTAATATTATTCAATTAATAATTTTTTTTTGTTCTCTTTTTTATATTATATATCAATCTTTTAAAAATAAAAAGGATAACCCAAATGTCAATAAATAATATATATGAAATATAAATAATATTTCAGTGAATATTATTTAAATATATAAAAAACTAAAAATAATTGAAAAATATATTATTATAAAAAATTTTATTTTGATCATATTGAATAATTATTAATACTTTTAAAAATTAATAATAATCTTTTATTTATAATAACCACTTTTATTTTTACATTCTTTATATATTACATAATTCAAATAATTACTTTTTTTTTATTAATTCTTTAAATATTTATTATTAATAATAAAAAAGAAAATAAAAATAAAAAAAACTTAAAATAAACTGATATAAACTTAAATATATTTAAAACTTAAAGAAAATTCATTTCAAACAATAATATTTGTTTGTTTTTCATTTTATTATAATAAATAAATATTAATGAAAATATTGGTGATAATAATATTAATGCTATAAATTATATTGATAAATCTTTTTTTGATTTTTTCTTTTATTAATTGTTTAAATATTAATATCTATTTTTAGAATATTTATATTATTTTTTCAATCTTTTTAAAATGTCTTTTATACAAATTGATTTAATCTTTGTATCTATACTTTGTTTTGATTTGGATTTAGATTTTGATTTTGATTTTGATTTAGAATTATTATTATTTTTACTTAAATTTTTTCCAATACTTGTAGAAGTAGTTTGATAAGAAGATAATTTTGTATGTCTTGAAACATTTCCATTTAAACTCATATTACTTATAGTATTTATTGAATAAATATTCTTTTTATTGGTTTTTAAATTATTCTTACAAAATTCTCCTAATTTCATTGATTTAATTTTATTTTGTTTTCTTTGATAACCACTTAAAGATAATTCATTTTTAGCAGAAGTATTATTAAAATGAATGGTTTCATTTTTTCTATTTGTTTTATTTTGATAATTTTCTTGAGTTTTAATTATACTTTCAATATAATTATTTGATAATAAATCATTAAATTTTAAATCAGGTTTTTTACGTTCACTTTTATTAATCATATGAACCATTTTAGCAGAATTATTTAAATTATTAGAATGTGGTTTTGAAAAAGATCTTTTATTAAAAGAAGCTAAAAAAATATTAGGACTTATCATATTTAAATTTATTACAGTATTTTTAATTGTAATATTATTTGGTTTTCTCCTTGAATTAATAATAGTTTGTTTTCTTGCTAAAGAAGAAGAAGAAAAAGGAGTTCTCATTGAATTTATATTAATATAATTATTTATATTACTTAATTTTGTATTTGATATTTGAGAAATAGTATTAGAACTTTTATGTTTTGTTGGTTTTTTTTTTTGTTTAGATGATATTATTTTTTTATTGTTTAAAGGTTCTTTATTATTATTAATAATTTTTAACTCACAAACATTTGGTTCTGTTTTAGAAACTTTTTCTAGAAAGTTATCACTTAATTTATTTTCATTTTTTATATTTTGATTATAAGGATTATTATTATTTATATATTCATTTCCTGCTTCTTCAGTTATTTTAATATTATTATTATGACTATTAATTGATTTTTTTTCTCTGTTACCACTTTTTCTTCTTAAATTATTTTCTCTATGATTTTTTTTTAAAGAATTTTTTTCTTCTTCTTCAATTCCACCTATTAAATCTGCTATATTATTACTTGCAGAAAAATCAGAACTTTTAACATGACTTCTTTTATTTCCTTCTTCAGTATTTACATAATTTAAATCATTTTCAATACTAAAATTATGAATTTCCTTAATAGTAAAATTTTGTTCAAAAATTGCTTTTCCTTTTAAAAAAAAAGGATGCTTTTTAATATCTTCAATTACAATTCTTTTATCAGGATTAGTTACTAAAATTTTTTTAATTAAATCTTTAGAATTAACACTTAAAAATCTTGGAAATTCTAATTTACATTCTAATATTTTTTTAAATAATTCATCATTATTTTTATCTTCAAAAGGTAAATAACCACATAACATAGCATATAAAATAATTCCAGTACTCCAAATATCTATTTTAAATCCATTATATTTATTTCCACTTACCATTTCAGGAGAAGCATAACAAGGGCTTCCACAAGGAGTAGATAATAATTTACTTTTTGTTGAGAAATAATTTGATAAACCAAAATCTATTATTTTTAATATATGTTCATGAGTTAATAATAAATTTTCTGGTTTTAAATCTCTATGAACCATTTTTAATGAATGAATATATTCTAAACCATTTATTAATTGATAAAAAAAAAATGAACTTTCTTCTTCACTTAATCTTCTTTTTTTAACTATGTAATTAAATAATTCTCCTCCTTCACAATATTCCATTACACTATAATAACTATCTAAAGTTTCAAAAATTTCTGTTACTAAAATTACATTTATGTGATTAAATTTTGTTAACATTTCAAATTCTCTTTTTACTCTTATTTTATCATCTTTATCTTGAATTTTGTTCTTTTCTAAAATTTTTATTGCTACTTTTTCTTTTGTTGGAAGATAAACTCCTAATTTAACTTTTCCAAATGTTCCTCTTCCTAATGTTTTCTTTATTAGGTAATTTCCTATTTTAAAATCTTTCTCTTTTGATATACTTTGACTTTGAGAACTCATTTTAATTTATTTAAATTTTATTGATAAGAATAATAAATGAGATTAAATCATTTAAAAAATTAATTAAATATTCATTCCTAATTATTTATTAATCTACTTTTCTTATAAACTATTTTTGTTCAATTTATAAAAGAATATATTAGCTTTTTAATTATATAACATTTTCAGTAAATTTAAATCATTTTTTCCATATTTGATTAATCATATCACTATTAAATAATCTTTTGTTTTTCATTCTTTTATATTTTTTTTATTTTCTTCCATTATTTTTATTTGTTTAATAATTTATTTGTTTAATTCTAGGTTTTAATTACATTTTATATTATCATTTAAATAAACTTAAAAGTTTTCATGTTTCTCTTAAACAAAATTTTACGATTTTTTCTGTCGAATTATTAAAATTATATTCTTAAATTTTTGTTTATTTTTTAAATTATTGAGTAAAATAATTAATAAAATCTTATAAGAAAATCCGAGAATAATATATTAAATTGTTAAATAAAATATTTAATTCTCTTTTTAAAATTTGAAATAAAAAATAATCAAATCTTAGAGTTTCAATGTAAATCTAATTTTTCTTCTATTATTTTTTTATTTTATCTATTAAATAATATTTGAATTTTAAAAAAATATAATTAAAATGAAACAAAAAAAGAATGTATTTCTATTTTTGGAAATTAAAATAAATAAAACGTTTAATTCAAATTTCTTAAAATTTTATTCAAATTATTTCACAATAAATTATATATAAATGAAATATATATATTTAAGAAAAGTGTTTTCTTTAATCATATATTTATTATTATAATTATTAATATTTAAATAAATATAAATTTTGGTATTATTCAGAAAAATATGCAAATAAAATTTTATTTTATCCAAAATTGAATATATATAGAAATAATTTATAAATATTAATTTTTATTCAATTAATTTTTTTAATTTCTCATATATTAATTTTCCATTTTTATTTCCTTCATTTAATATAATTTTAAAATTATTTTCCTTCATTTTCCCACTTTTAAAATTAACTTTAATACAAAAATCATTTTCTAATTCAAAACTTTTAACATCAGAATTATTAATAATCAACTTTATCTCTTTTCTTTTTTTATCAATAAAAACAAATTCTTTAACTCCAAAAACAATAAAAATTCCTTCTCCCATTTTATTTAAATAATACTCAGCATCAACAAAATAAAAATGTTTAATTATTTTTTCAAAATCTTCAACATTATTATAAATAAACCATAGACAATAAGAATGAAATTCATTATAAGTCTTAATAAATTTATACTTTCCATAAAACGGTCTAATTTTCCTTTCTTTTCTAATAAAATTATTATCATCATTAGTAAAAGTATTTTTAATACCTTCACTAGTTTTAGAAACTAATTGTAACATTCCAACAACAGGTTTACTTACTAAACCAGATATTCCTTTAAACAATCCAGAACCAAAACCTAAAAAACCTTTTTTTTGTGTTTCTTCAATTGGCTTTTCAACAACATCTTTAACACCAGAATAAACACCATATGATAATGAAGTTATTCCATAGCCAAATCCATCAATGAAATTTTTGGGTTTTTGACTTATTTTTTGTTGTTCTAATTTTTTAATATATTTTTCATCGTTGTTTAAATGTAATAAACCTTTTGAAATTCCATTTGTTATTTTACTTGTTGCTGTAAATGTTCCTCCTATTGTATTTTTTATTAAGGAATATCCTCCTTCAATTGCTCCTTCAAAACCATCTAAAGGTCCTTTTACTATTCCTTCTATTGGCTTTCTGAAAAAGTCATTTATTCCTGTTCCAAAAGATTTAAATAAATTTATTGGGTTTCCTAATATATCTATTGCACCAAATATACTTAATATTTGAGTTAAAATTGATTGTTTATATTGGTTTAAGATTAATATAAATAAATTTGATATTGGAATTTGAATATTTTCTATTAATGTCCCATTTAATGTTAAATTTGCTTTTTCCATGTTAGATATTGTTGATATTAAAGAACCTAATATTGGGTTACTTGTTACAAATTTTTGAAGTGAATCACCTCCTTTGAAAGAAATGTTCATTTCTATACTTGATATTTCTAGTTTTTTAAAGAAAATATGGGAATTTGAATTATTAATATTTAAGGAATTTGACCAAAAAGGTTCTATATAATAATTAGGTTCATTATATAAATTGTCATTTTGAATTTTTTCCTTTTGAAATATTGGATGTAGATTATTTATTGAAGTATTTAATTCTAATGATATATTTGTTATGAAATTTATTAATGATTCTAATATATCATTATCTATTGAAACTTCAAAACTTTGAATTAAATATGTTAAGTAATTAAATTTTAAATGACTTTCATTATCATCTTTTAAATATGTTAATGAAGAAACAATATTAAAAAAATATTGTTCATTTTTTTGAATTGCACTTTCTGTTAAATTTGTTGGTTTTAAAATTATTGGATATTGAGTCAAATAATTTATCATATTATCAATTTGACAATATTTAACTTTACATTGAATTGAAATTAAATTTGGTTTATTATTAACTATTTCTTCTTTAAAATACGATTGTACATCTTTTAATGTCATATATAAAATTTCATTTCTTTGATATGAATGAGAATAATTTTTTCCTTTTAAAATATTACTAAATCTATTATCAGTTATTAAACTAATTCCAATTTGTTCTATTTTAATATTTAACTCAAATATCTTTTTTCCTTTTTTTTCATTTTTATCATTTCTTTCTGCTAAATCTATAAATCTTATTATTCTCCTTATTCCATCATTTTGAATTTCCATTCTAAATCTATTTCCGTTTAATTCATATCTTCTAAAAAAAGGAAGAGGATAATTCTTATTATCTACTTTTATAATTTCATAATTATTATTATTTTCACCCGATTCATTTTCTTCTTGACAAAATATTATTTCTTTCGTAATATATTTTTGCATTATATCCTTTTTTTCATAAAATAAAATATTTAATGTTTTATCTTCTCTATTTTGATTTCCCCAAGAAAAAATTTTTTTTGAGTTTATATCACAATTTTCTTCTCCTATTTCATAATCAGCTTGATGAACTTTTAAACTAATATGTTTAGAATTATTATCAATTAAAATTTGGCAATTGTTAATATTTGTATTTGTTAAAATAAAAAAAGTAGAAATATCTTGAATATTTTTTTCAATATTAATATATTTTTTTTCTTTACTGGAAGAATCAATAGAAATAATTTGTAAAGTTATTAAATTATTACTTTCTAAATTAATAGGATAAGACCAATTCCATTTACTTCCACTTTTATAATTTTCTTGTTCTTCAATTGGTCTAAATAATATATTTGAATCAGAAACACTTTGTAAAAATAAAGGTAAACTTTTTCCACTTTCTAAAACAAAAGGTTCACTTACTTCACTATAAGAAATATAAAAAGGTAAATTAGTTTTATTTGTAATAATATGTTTAGGATGAATTATTGATAAAGTTGTAAATATATCTAAATCCTTTGCAATAGGAGTTAATTTAGTTTCTAAAGTAAATTCATATTTTTGACCTTTATTATATGAATTTGAAGTAAATGAATAAGTTCTATTTTTTTTATTTATACATTCAATATTTGTTAATAAACCTATTGAATTTAATGGAATTTTATTACTTATAAAATTATTTGAATTTTTAACTTCTACTATAAAATCTTTTTCTTCAGGAGATACTAATATTATATTTGAATTTTGAGTTTGAGAAGGAATTTCATTATTCTCTAATATATTATTGTAATATAATTTCAATTCTGTCATTGATTCATTATAAATTATTCCTGGTGGATAAAATATTATTGTATTATTTATTGTGTTTTGAGGAATAGAATAGTATAATAAAATACTTCTCTTATTTGCATCATATAATTTTAATCTTAAATTTGTTAATATTTGATTTTTTTTATTTTCTTCATTTTTATAAAAATAAATTGTTATATCTTGTTTTTTATCGTTTAAAAAATCTAAACATTTTATTTGATCAAATATTAATGTGTCATTATATGTTATTTTATAAATGTTTAAACTTGAATTTTTTAATATTATGAATTTTTCTCCTTTTAATAAAATTTCTAAATTAAAAGGAAGACAATTTCTAATTGTATAAGGCGATATGATATTTATCATTATATATTTTTTTTTAGAATTATAATACAATTTATTATTTCCTATTAAACTTATATGAAGGTTATCAAATCTCATTTCTATTTGATTGAAGTTATTTTGTAAAAATGTTCTAATATCAAAAATTTGAGGTTGATCATCTTCTTTAAATTTAAATTCAATATTTCCATCTAAATAAATATAAGAAATTGCAAATGTATTTTTTGGTTTTATAATAGATTTTTTTTCCATATTCTTCTTTCTTACAGTAACTATAATATCTTTTTTTAAATTATTTACAAATAAAATTGGACTATAAAATATAATTGTTTTCTTTAAATCTAAGATTTTAACATAAGAAATTATATATTCAAAGTCTTTTAAATCATTATCAATAATTTTATATTTTTTTTTTAATTTATCATAATTTATATAATGCTTCTTAATAGATATTTGGTCTAAATAAATATGATTTGATTCAATATCATTTATTTCTAATTCCGGAAAACAAAATGAAATTTTTTTTTTATCTTGATTATGAAATAAAGTTCTTTCATACAAAGACACATTAAATGAATATTCTAAATCATATTTATCATCAGGCTCAATAGTAGTTATTAACTCTTTTTTTTCATTATAAATTCTTAATGTATTTCCAGTATTATTAATTATCATATGATTAGAGATAATTTTTTGTTGATCTAAAATTATTTTTTTAATCTCTTCATCATAATTTTTTTTTAATTCAAAATATTTTTCAATCCAAGATATTAAAGTTTTATTTAAAAAAGCAATTCCTAAATCTGAAATATTGATATTAGTAGGTATTTGTTCTTTATTAGAAACATTAACACTTAATTTATTAATATAATTATCATTATTCGAATTTGTATTATTTTGAAAAGATAATTCAGTTCTTTCAAATATTGGTTCCCATACCCCAGCATAATAATTATACATATTAATTTTTAAAAAGCATATTCCTTTTTTTTCATATATATTTGTTTCTATTTGTTTATCAATAATAAAAACATCTTCAAGACTAAAAGAAATGAAAGGATAATAAGTATTTGAATGATTATCAATGAAAATTATTTGAATAAAAGGTAATGTTATTTCAGAATAAATCAATCCTTTTTCAATTAATATTGTTGAAATATCCGAATAAGTAAATTGCTTTTTGAAAATATTTTCTTGGATTTTTTGTGTTAAATTTAATATCATTAAATTTTGTTCTTTACTATTTTCAACTTTAAAATTCCAATCAAATAATTTTAAAAAAAGAACAAAATCACTATAAGCTAAACCACATGAAATATCTGTTGTTTTAATATTTAATTTTGAATGAGTAATAAATTGGTTAGGATGATTAAATTTCATTAAATTTTGATAATAAAGTTCTACATTAAAATTTTTCATTAATTTTCTTTTTTTTTCATTACTAATTGAATTATCAGAAAAAACATCATTAATTTGACATATAAAAGGAGAAATATCATAAAAAGAAATGTTGATAGAAAAAATTTCTTTTGAGTCTTCTATTAATTCTTTTTCTAATTCTTTAATCTTATCTTCATCTTGAAGATTATTTGCTTTAAAAGTATAAATATTAAAACTAGAAACTAATTCTCTTTTACAATCTATTAATTTTTGTTTTTTTAATAATAAAAAAAAATCAGTTGATAAACAAATTAATTCGGTTGTTCCAGTTAAAAAACAAATTAAAATATTTTTAACATCAACATTAATTCTCATCCCTGGTTTATTATCAATATTAGGATCAAATTTATTAGGTAAATCAATATCATTTTCATTATAAATTGGTAATCCTTCTATAAAAAAAGTTTGAATAATATTTAATATCTTTAAACTTAAAATAAATTTAACTCCTTCTATTTTTAATATTATATTTTTTTCACCGTTTTGATCTAAAACTATTCTAACATCAAATGAAGAATTAGAAGACATTATTTTTTGTTTTTTTTCTTCAAGTAAATTTTGAATGTTTGAATTTTTTAAAGAAATATTTATTGTGTTTGGTCCAATAAATAATTTACTAAAATCAATATTTAATTCTTCAAAATCAAATAAACAAATTTTTGTTGATTTAATTGGTTCTATAGTTATTATTTGGATATTAGAAGTTTTAAATTGAAAATGTATTTTAACTCTTGAAAAATCTATTAGACTTTCATCAGTTTTTTCTTTTGATGTTAAAGTAATTTTTTTATAATATTGTCTGAAATAATTTTTATATAAATATTTATCATCAATTTCATCTTGATATAAAATATTTAAATCTATTATTTTCATTATAAAAGTATAAATATCTTGTCTTAAATTAACTTTAATTGAATCTTTAATAATAAGATTGAAATGCATACAAAAATCAAAATTTTCTTGAGGATTAATATTCTCTTCATCATTCATAAAAGCAGGAAGTTTTAATTGAAAAATTAAATTAGTATTCTCAAGAAGATTATATTTACTTTCATTAACAAATATATAATCAATATATAATTTTTGAATATCAAAATTAAAAACTGAATAATATCTTTCTTCATCTTTATTCTTTAATATTAATCCTTTAGTTAATTCATATGAATTTTGAATATAAAAAGTTTCAACTGAAAGAATTAAACATTCTTTAAAAGATTTTCTTGGTTTAATAACAATTTTAGGATTAATAAAATTAGCTTTTATATCTGAAAATTCGAAATCATTTATAGTTTTAAAAATTGGAATACTATTCATTTTAAAATTATATTCTTTAATAAAAGGAGGAGCTTGAAAACTTCCTAAAAATTCATCAAAAAAATAATTAAAAGCTCTAAAGAAGAATTCATGAAAATAAATTAAAATTGGATTATGAAAATTAACTTTAACTATTGTTGTAATTTTATTATTTATTTCAGGACAAATTAAAGACTTTGATATAAAATCAAAATCTATACAATAATCATTATCAAAATATAATATTTTAGTTTCTTCTTTCCAATCATTATAAGGATAATTTGTAATATCATAAATTTCTAAACTTGACAATTTTCCTTGTATTCTAAAATGATCTACAGTCATTTTTATATCTATATTTGTTTCACCTATTAAAACTTTTGTCAAAGGTTTTTCATTTATTATATTATACCAAATTAAATTTATTTTTTCAAATTTAACATTGACAGATATCCAAAATTTTCCTTTATTTTTTTGACAAGTTTTTCTATTTAATTTTTCCTCTTCTAACATTTCATTCAATAAATTAATATTTATTTCTTTTTTTCCTTGATAAATTATTGATTTAATAGCATTTTGAGAAGGAAGAAGAATTACACTATCTTTTATTTTGTTTTTTTTTATTTCATTATGTGATAAAAAAAAGAGTAATTCTCTTATTCTATAAGAATTCCAAAAGCATCTCACAAAACCAAAATATGTATTAACTTCAATATCACTATTATTATATAAAGGAGATAATTGATCTAATAATTTTATTGAAATATTTATAAAAGGTTTCTTAGAATTATATTCTTCAACATAACTAAATAATTCATATAATTCTTTAGAATCTTTATTTAATTCATCTAATAATTTAAAAGATTGAATTGATAAATTTACTGTTTTATCAAAATATTTGATCTCACAATTAAAAGTTACTTTTTTTAAAATTAAAGTAAAGATATTAATATATTTTAATTCTGTATCATCTTCATTTTTACAATCATATAATTTACATTGAATATCATCTAATTTCATTTTAATATTAATTAAATTTTGTTCTTTATCATCTTCTTCTTCTGTTTTTTTTTCTTCAACTTTTTTACTATTATTTGTTAAAACTTCAATATTATTATTTTCTTCTTTTCCCATTTCATTTATTCTTTTTATTAATGCCATTGTAAATTGTTCATATTTTTTCTTTGAAAAAAATTGTAAAGTAATATTTTCATATTTATTATGTATATCACATTCATAAATATTATTATTTTCATCTATTTTTTCATTACTAATAATACCATTTTTTATAAAAAAATAATTATCAAATTTTGAATCATTCACATTGTTAAAAAAATAAATATAACCACCACTTAAAACTCCAAAATATTCTTTAAAACCTTCAGTAATAATAATATTATCTTTTTTATTTAATTTACAAAACACAGAACAATTTTTTTTAATTTCTAAAGTATTTTCTTCTAAAATTGCCCAAATTTCACTTTCTTCAGTTGGTTTTAAAATTTCAGGTAATAAAATAATAGAATAAAAAATACTATCAGTTAAATTAACATTTACTTTATCAATTTCCATTTCTAATAAATATTTTGAAGTTTTTGATTTTTTTTTATTATTTTCATAAGAAACTGATGCAAAAAGTTTATATTGAAGATCTTTCATTATGTAAAATTTATTAACAGAGTTATTCAAATCATCATATTTTTGTAAATAAACAATACTTATTGATTTAAAACTAATTAAAAATCTTTCTTTATAAAATTGAGTAGGTTCAATATTTTCTACTGTAAATTTTCCTATTTCAAAAACTAATAATTTTGAATTTTTAATATTGTATTTATTAATTGGAATAATAATTCTCCTTGGTTCAATTTCTATATTAATTATATTTTTTTTAGTTATAACACTTTTAATAGAAGTAGTAGTTTTTTCTTTAAATTCAGTAATTTTTTCCCAAGCTGAATTAGTTAAATCTTCATCGATATTTTTTACATTAGAAAAAAAAAATTTCATAATTCTCTCTAATAAAGATTGTTGATAAAGAATATCAATTGAATTTATTTTTAAATTAATTTCTAAATTTAAAGGAGCTCCTGTTGAATATAATTTTAATTCTAATTTCCAAATATAAGTATTATTTTTACTATAATTTTTATCTTCGAAAGTTATTTGAGATGTTTGAATTGAATCATCTTTATGTTTTGTTTTCATATATATATTAAATCTTTCTAAATAAGTTTCACAACTTGTAACATAATCACTTTGTTCAAGTTTAAAAAATAAATTTTTATATGAGAAACCAAAATTTTCTTTTTCTCCCTTTTTTCCATTATTTGAAAATTCAAAGCTTCCTTCTTTTAATTTGAACTCAATTTTTAAAGTAATTTCTTTTGCTTTATTTGCTGATTTTATTAATTCATTTTTAACTTCTTTTTCTAAAGCATCAAATAATTCTTTTAATTTCTTTTCTTCTTCTTCACTTAATTCTACTAATTTTACTATTGGATTATCTGTTTTCATAAAAAAAGAAAAAAAACTATTTATTTTCGGTTCAGAATTTTCTTTTATTTTTTTTTCTTTAAAACTCTTTTGAATATTAGTCACACTCCATTGATATAATATATTTAAATTAATTAATTCTATTATATAAGAAAACTTTTTTTTTTCTTCTTCTGAAAAATTATCGCAAGAATTATTATTTGATTTATATTTCCCATATAAATCAATAAAATTTGATTTATAGTTTTCAAGTAAAAATTCATTTATATTAAACTCATCATATTTTCCTTGTAAATATTTTTTCCTTTTTATTAAAGTTCTTACTGCATATTTCAACCAAATTTTTGGATTTTCTTTTATTGGAATTTTAGGCCTATAATAATTATATTTTTGACTTTCTTTTTTATATAATTGAAATCTTTGATATTGACTAACCATATTTAAAATATATATTATCTTATCATATTGTTGCTTCCTAAAATTAATTTCAAATTTTTCTAAACATATTTTAATTTCAATCATTTTATTTACATATTGAATCATTTTCCCAGTTAAAGAAATAGGTTTTATCAAAAAAGCTTCTTCTTGATTATTATATAATTCATCCATTAAAGAAATTTTATTATGAATGTCTTCATCTTCTTTTAAATTACAAAGGAATTTACTTTCATTTAAATTCAAATAAAAACCAAAATTTTTAATTTTTAAAAGTTTATATATATTTTCATTTAAATTTGAGTTTTCTGTTCTGTTTATAAAACTTTCTTCCCAATTACTGTTTGTATTAATTACTAATAATTCATCTAAAGTAAAACCTAATGAATATTTTGAATAATCATTTAAATCTTCAATTCTAAAATGTATTTTTTTAAAATTAACATGTAAATTATCTAAAATTTTAATCTTAATTTTATCAAGATAATTATTATTATTATTCTTTTCTTTCTCTTTATTTTCCATTGCTTCAGTTAATTCATTAATCTTTTTTTCAAAAAAAGAATTTAAATAAGATAACTTTGCTTCAAAGGAATAAAAATCCAGAAATTCCCAATCAGTTCTAGAAATTAATTTAACTGTTATTTGAATATTTGATATATCTATTATTGTTGGTGTTGTAAAATTATTTGTCCATGGAATTTTCATATTTAATTCACCAATATTACCAAAAAGAAGTTTAAAAGGAAGTTTCATTTCATTGATTTTTTTACTTTTAATTTTTATATCTTTTAAAGATAAACTTCCAGATAAAAGTCCTAAAGACAATTTATTCGAATCTAAATTCTCAATATAATCCCCAAAAAATTGCAAAATGATTTTCTCGATAATTTTCTCAAACATATTTCAATTAATATTTTTATCATTATTATAAGTAAAAAAAATAATTATCAAAATTAAGATAAAAATAAAACAATTAAAGTAAAAAAATAAAATAAAAAATAAAACAAATGTTTTATGGAAGGTTTCAAACAGGAGGTTCTTTAGAATTATATAATCCAAATAATAAAGAGTTAATGAATAATTGGACTTTTGTTGGAAAATCTAGAAAAGTTTACGATAAATCAGTAAAAAGTTATATGCAATTATTAGATACTGGTGGATTATCAAAAATGAAAATGCCAAAAGATAATATATCATTAGGAATTGTTCAAGGATATGTTGTTTTTCAAATATACTTATTTAGTCAAAAAAATTTTTCAATTGAAATATCCTTTTCTGATACACAGAAAATGAGACATAGATTAATTTTTTCAGCTAATTTAAGAGATTTAAATATGAATTATTTTACTTGTGTTATTCCAATGGCAGAAGTTCCTTTAGGAACTTGGGTAAATTTATCTATTGATGTTTTATCTTTTGTAAGTTATTGTTTTAAAGATTTAACTTTTAAATCAATTGATAATATAATGTTTAGTGCTTCTGCGAAAGTTAGAAGAATTTTTACTATGAGAGGAAGAATTAATGATAGTAATAATAATATTAATAATAATAGTGATATAAGTGGTGTTTCAAGTTTAAATAGAAATATTGAAAGTGAAACAATTCCAAAAGATTTTCTTATTAAAGGTGATAATATTGATGTTGTGAATATAAATATGAATGAAGAAGTTTGTATTGATAATCCTATTCTAAAAGATAAATTTTATAATAAAAAACCTAAATTTCCAAATAAATCTTACTTATTTTCAAATATAACAAATATTTCAAAAATATATGATAAAAATAAAAAGGTAAATTCTCGTTCAAATTCCAAAAATAAAAATGAAAAAAAAGAAAAAAGTAATTTTAAATTATCAGATAAATATGATAATAATAATGACAATGACAAAAATTTAAATATTAATGTTGTTAAAGTCATAGATCCAAAAAATAAAGAATTAAATGATAATTATTACAGAAATCAAAGATATAATTTAGCAAATAGAATAGGAAATACAAAAGAACCAGTAATAATTTCAAATGGTTCAAATTCAATATCATCATCAATGAAAAGTAAAGTAACATCTAAATTTAATAATCAAATAATAAATTCTTTTTCTAATTCAGAAAGTCAAAAAATAAATGAATTAATAAATTCAAATGAAATTAATGAAGAAATGTTAGATGATAAAGGCCAAATATATTTTGATTCAAATTTACCAAATTTAAATAAAGAAACTTTTCAATATGGAGTTTCTCAAGTTACTCAATCAATGGAAAATTTAAATAAAAATATGAATAAGGAAAAAGCAGGTCAATTTCCTCATTTAAATAATAAAGAAAATAATGAAGTTAATCCTTTAAGGTTTTCTTCTGTTGAAAGAATAGCTTTAAAAAATAGTCAAGAAGGAAGACCATATTCTCCTCCTTTAACAAAAATAAATAATGAAAAATAATTGTTATTTATTATTTTTTTTACTTGTTATTAATTTTATATAAGTGGTATTAAGTTTATAACAAAAACATTTATTCATTTATTTTAATTTTTTATTTATAAATAAAAGTTTTATTATTAAATAAATAAAGTTTTCAATAAAAAAAGCTTATAATTATATTATCATTGGTTTTTTTTGATTATATGATTTGAAGATTCTTGTTGTTTTATAATTTATTTTTTTATTTTGAACAGGGGAAGTACATTTAATATAATAAAGTAAAGAATTTCTTTGATGAGGATAATAATTTTTATTAAGGTAATTTCTTTGAATTATTTCTTCATCAGTTTTTAAATATGGATCAAATGAAATTTTCCTAATTCCAGATAATTTAATTGAATTTGTTAAATAATCAATATCTGAAAAAATAGCCTTTGATTTTTTTTTAAATGTTGAATTTGAGGAAAAACTTTTATAATCTTTTAAATTATTATTATTTCTTGAAGTATAATTATTAATATAACTAGTTAAGAAATTTCTTCTATTTCTATTGTTAACATTATTTTTTTTATTCTCTAAAATATCGAGTTCTTTATTTAAAGAAATAAAACAATTTGGATAAAAATTTCTAGTTTTATATGATTTAGGAGAATCAAGAAGATTAATTTTATATTGAATAGGACTTGATGTTATTTCAGAAGGGATTTTATTTTTTTTTCCTAAAGGACTTCTTAAAGTATAACATGTTGTGATTCTTTTATTTATTGAATTATCTATTATTTGAAGTTCATTCGATAATATTTTAGCTTTGTTATCCATTATAATTTTGATAAATATTTATATAATTTATTTTATTAAATTTTATTTTTTCTTTTAATTATTAATATATTAAATGTTATTTGAATTATAAATGTCAAAAAAATATTTATATAAATATCTTTTGACTTTATGAATGTGTATATGAAGGTAAAAAACTTATATTTCTATTTTCTGCTTTTTGAGAAGAAGTTGGAGTGAAACTACCTTGTGGTTTTAATTGATTATTTTTTTTGGAATCATTTAATTTATTCTTTACCATGGAGTTTATATGCATTTTTATTTGATTATTTTGTTTTAAATTTATAATTTGTATGACACTATTTTGAACACTATTTTTTATTTGTTCCATACTACTTGATTTTGAAACATTCATATCATTTTTTTTTGTTTGAATTGATATGTTATAATAATAAATTATTAAAATTAATAATAACAATTGAGATATAAACAATAATATTAGTAAAATTCCAAAATTAAATAAATTCCTTTTTAAATATTGTAAAATTTGTTCTAAACAACCAAAATTTTCAGGTACATTATTTACATCACTAAATAAATATTTAACTATTTTACTATTTGTTAAAGTATTTTCATTATAATAATTTAAGCCACAAAATCCAGTACATTTAAATTTTTTTTCAATAAACCCAAAATATTTTTCAAATTTATTATGTATTAAAGTATATTTAAAATAAGCATTTCTCATTAAATAATTATTAAATGCTTGATTGTATTCAACTTCTCCACAATCTTGAAATTTTTTTGGTGGATTTTTTACTTCAGAAATAAACCATAAATTATAATAAGGAGCAATAAGGGAATTTTGTAAAAACTTAATACTAGTTGTTCTATTAAGGTAACAAGGACATTTTTTTGAACAAAATATTTCATCAACAGCTTGTAAATAAATATCTATTGAATTCCAAGCTTCAAATAATCCTTTAAATTGAGTATTGCAACCTAAACTTTCATTCCAATATCTTATTTTCATTGCTGAAAAAGTAAAAATCAATTGTGATAATGTAAATGTAAATGATATCAATAGAAAAATTAAAAATGTAATTAATAAAGAAGTATTTGATGCTTTTAATGCAGAAACAAATCCTATTATGATTGTTATGAAAATAAGTATTATAAATATTATTTGAAATAATCCTAAAACATGAAATGAATTATCTGTCCAATTCATATTTGTTATATTAAAATTTATAGAAGCAAATACTAAAGAAATTATAGCTAAAATCTATACTTTATTTTTATAAATTAAATATTTGAATATACTAGAATAATGAATAGAAGTAAATTAATAATTTTGTTTATTACTTTTTTTTCCATTATTTTTTTAATCTATTTAATTCATAATTTTAATAGTTAAAAATTAATGATTCTTAAATAAATATTTAAAATGAAATATATTTAAATCTATCTCCAATATTAATAATTAAATTATGCAGAAAGAATAACATTCATAGGATCAATATACATTATATAATAATTTTGAAAATCTCTTTTTCTCAAATTTATATTAGGAATATTATTTTTGATTTGAATTAAACTTCATATAAATTTATATTTAGGTTATTTTTTAATTATTAATAAATAAAATATTAAATAAATAAATAAATTTTTAATTTGTTGATTGATATTTTCAAATAATTCATTCAAACAATCACTACCTATTTTTTCATTTGAACCTTATGTACTTTTTTAACAGAAATTATTTTTTTCAAAAATAAAATAATTTATTGACTTATTTTAACCATTTTTATTGTGAGTTTGTTTTAAAAAAAGATAAAAACTAAATATCTATAAAATACTAATATACATTCTAAACTAAATCTCTGTTAAAAGTCGTTTGAAAAATAATTGATATATATATTATAAATATTATTAAACAAAACAGCAAATTGAATAAAAATTATTTTCTTTATCTTTTAAACTATTTATAGCAATCATTGAAAATTTTTTATTTAAAATAGCGTTTCTTCTCTTTTTATCAAAATTTTCATCTAAAATTTGAAACAAAATACTTAATTTTGGTTCTCTGAAAACATCAATATTAAAATGGCAATTTTCATAATTTTTTAATAATTCCAATCTTTTATTTAAAATAATTTTTCCAAGATTTTCCTTTGTTAATATTATATTATCATTCTGATATTCAATTCTTAATTCATCATTCCAAATTAATTCATTAATTGGTTCTAATTTTTCTAAATAATCAATAGTCTCAAAAAAAATTTTACTTCCACTCTTTAAAACTATTTTTTTTTCACTTAAATTATTTTTGTTTTGGTAAAAATATTCATTATTTTCTTTTAATATATTTTTTGTCAATCCTTTCATTTTATTTGCATATTCTTTTGGATTTGTTCTAACGAAATTAATTTCTTTAAGTACTTTTTTTTCAAATAAATTATCTATTGAATGTATTGATGGGATTGTTGTTGAATTATTTGTTTTATTTTGATTATCTATTTTATTTAAATCTGATAAATGTATAACTTTTTGACTAGAAATTATATAATTTAAACATTGACAATTTCCCATAATTTTTAATTGATTTTATTTAATATTAAATGTAATATTATAATTTAGTAATAATATTTTAATGGTGTTAAGATAATTCTTTATTTATTATATTAATATATAAAAAGATTTTATAGTTTTGGAAAAATATTATTGAATTTTTTATCATTAATTGTCTTAGAGATTTAAAATAAAATATCATAGAATTATTATTTATTTATAATTTTATCATCTATATTAAAAAATTGATTATTAAATAAATGAATCGAAATTAATTATATTTAAAAGTTAAATAATAATTATTTGGTAAAAACTAGAATACCATAATAATAAAGAAATTAAAAATATTATAATTTATTTTTAAAATAAAAAAATGAAAATAAATCTCCATTATCAAATAAAATATTATAATGATTAATTAATCAAGTTCTCATCACATTTTATAGTTGGAACAGAAACAGAATTCAATAATGTAGTCATTAAATTATTGTATGAGGGTAATTTAAATGGAGAAATAGAAATAATACAAAAGTCATATAAAATAAATATATTAAAATTATTAGATGGAGAAAAAAGAACATATCCAAAGTTTTTCAAAATAAATTAATAATTAATAACTTAAGAGAAAAACAATCTCAAATAATTTATTTAAATAATAATTAAATGTTTAAGCTAAACATTTTTGAATTTTAATTATTGAATATTAATATTAAAATTATAGAAAAAATGATATAAAAATGAAAAAACCTTAAACACCAAAAAACCAAAAAATTTAAATTTTAAAAATCTTCTTCTGGTTCTAAATTTCTACAAAGTGAGCATCCAAGAGCAAATTCTTCTCCATTAGGAGGATGATTACCTCCAACTTCACAAGTATTTTTATTACATTTGGGTAATTTATCCAAAGGATATTTACTAACATAATCTCCAGCACATTGCCTAGCATGACAATCTTCACAAAAATGTGTAGTTCCCCAACAGAACCAACTAGCAATTTTACAACAAAATCTACATTTATATTCAATAAATTCATTCCCATGTCTACTACATGATGTTTTCCCTGCAACATTTTTTAAATTTGCATCTTTACCACAAATTAAATCTTTAGGATCATATATTTTATTTGGATTATCATTATTTACTTCTGGTCCATCACCGCATTCTCTTCTTCCTGCAAAATATGGTTTTTTACATTTATAACACATATAATATGATAATCTCTTTAAAGCATATTCTAATTTTTGACCATACCATTTTGAATTTGGATCTGTTAATTGTGGATCTTTATCCAATCCTTCAAATGATAATCTTTTAAGTGCCATTTGACATATTTCTTCATATAACACTTTATTTTCATTTATTATTTCTTGTATTTCAGGTACTTGAGTACAATTATACCATTTATTACAAACTGGACATGTACAATGATTAAATGTTATTTTTGGTCCTACCCATTTTCCTTCTAATCTTTTTTTTATACAATGATAATGTACATAATGTTTACATGATAATAATATTACTGGTGCTGCTCCTAATCCTTCTGTAAAACATATATTACAAAATGAATCCATTTCTTGATCAAAAATATTTTGAAAATCATTACATTTACTATTTAAACAAGGAGGACATTTTTTTTCACCATTAACACCAAAACACTTATGTCCACATTTAAGTTTTTTTTTACATGAATTTTCATATCTTTCTAAACATTCAGGATTATTGCAAACATCATCATCAGGTCCTCTGTTATTATCTTTAATTTCGGTTTGATCATATCTACATTTTTCTGCTTTTTTAAAATGTCTATATTCTTTACAAGTTTTTCCAGTATGATAAGGAATTGATTTACATTTAATACAAAAATTATTATTACATTGCACACATCTACATCTATTATTTGCAAATTCTTCAGCAGCTTCTCTACTTAATATTTTACCTTGATTATCTTTAATATTATAATTTAATGTTCCTGGTTCAAAAGAATTTAATTCATGACAATTTGGACATTCTATTATTTGACCTATTGCTCCCATTAATGCACTTTGTTCATATTTTTCATATTTTTCTGTTCCTAAAACTTCTTTTTTATAATTTTCACTTATTATCATTCTACATTGTTTACATCTCATATTTGTAAAATCTCTTTCTGCATATTCATTAAAACATTTTGAACACATTGCGTGAAAACATTCTAAATAATTAAAATCTGGAGATTTACATATTTGACATACATAAAATACACTATTGTCATTTTCTCCATCATCATTTTCCTGCTTTTCTGGAGAACGTGATTTTTTCTTTTTTGGAGGATCTTTTCTTTCATCTGGAAATCTTGGTTTATAATCTTTTTTTCCTCCATCAAGAGGACGAGAAATTTGAGCTTTTAAACTTTTAATTTTTCTATCTAGAACTGAAATATATTGATATAAAAGAAATCTTATTATTGGAAGATTTTCTGATGGTTCTGAAAATTGTTTTAATATTTCTCCGAATTTAATATCAAATGTTTTAAATGTGTTTCTAAAGTCTTTACATGTTTGAAAATGGCTTTTAAAATCAGATTCTTTCATTTTCTTTTGACATTTACATTTTATTGATTCTGTTTCCATTTTTTTTATAATATTTATCTATTTATATTATTTTTACCTATTTATTCATTTATTAAATATCATATTTAATTTAATTTTTTATTAGTTAATTTATACTTTTTTAAATTAACTACTTTTAACCCTTTTTTTGAACATATTGTTTTATATTTTTAAATATTTTTTTATTAAATTCAATTTAAAATAATAATACTTTTAAATAAAGAAAAATTTCAATCAATTAATCTGAAATTAAAATAAAATTCAAAAATAATTTATTATATAAAAATTCATAAGAATCTTTTTTATATATATTTAATAAGCCATCGCTTATTCAATAAATTAATAAATTTTGATTTAATAAATTATTCTTTTGTTACATAAATTTTTTATAACTTTAAATAAATAATCAATAATTATTGATTTAAATTTGTAAATTATTAATTATAAATCATTTCATTATAATTTTCTTCTTTTGATAACTTTTCTTTATGAATATGATATTTATTTTTTGAAAACTAATGTCAATCATTAAAAAAACAATAAATTAATTGTTTTATCAAGAGAAATTAAAATAATTTATATGAATGATAATATATAATACAAATTAAAATAATTAATTTGAATATTTTTGGTATATTAATTTTACTTATAGAAATTATATTTCATTATATAATCCTAATTATAAATTAATTTTAAGGAAAAGAATAATAAATTTAATTTAATAACCTTATAATTTCTTTTAATTATTTATTATAATATTATTTTATTGATTTAAAACTAAAGGTTTATAAGAATTTATTCCTTTATTTTTTAATTGTTTAATCAATAAATGATATCAACTTCTTTTGAATCATTAATTATCCTTCTTTTTGAATATATTAAATTAAAATACTCATTGAAAAAAGATAAAAGTTTAAATTAATTATTTTCCTTTTATTCACTATTAATTCATTCTTCTCTTAAATTGAAGTTAATATAAATTTTAAAAATTTTTTTCATTTTTTATACTAAAAATTCTTGAAATAATAGAATCAAAGAAATTACTAAATAAGTAATATTGATAAACTAAATTTAAAATTGTTTAAAAGTTTTTATTTATTTTTTTATAAATTCATCTACAACATCTTTGGTAATTAAATTTTGATATAATTGATTCTGAGATAAAAATTGTTAAGTTAAAGGATATTATGCTCTTTATTAATCCATTTAATTATTTCTTTTTTTTCTTATGAATTCAGTTAGGAGTTATAATAGGCTTTTCCATTAATTTTAAAGAAATAGGACAAATTAATATATATTCAAAAGTTTCAAATTTTTGTTTTAAAATATTTAATTTATAATTTATTTTTTTTAATATATTTCTTAATTTATTTATTTATGATTTTTTTCCTATCAATTCTTTATTAAATTGTCATTTTCTTTCTTAAATTCAGTAAATTGATTTTCTGGTTTTTTCATTCTTTCACTTAAACTTAAAAATATATCTTTTCTTTTATTATTGAATATATTTTATCAATCATTTCCTTCATTTCATCTTTTATTTCTTTCATATTTTTAATATTAATATAATTTCTAATTTTATTAATTTGAAAAATAAAATGAAAAAACATTGAATAACTTTCTAGAAATGAATTAAAAAATAAAATATTGTTATAAACGTCATTTAATATATTGGGGATTG
>JAJJLU010003830.1:0-28936 GCA_023807065.1 Isotricha intestinalis
AAAAAGGATTAAAAACTATAAAATGTAAATATAAAAAATAAAAAAATTTCTATTCAAATTTAAAAAAAGATAAAATGAATTTACATAAAATTGAAAATTCATTTGATGGGATTAATTTAAAAATTTCAATAAAGATTTAAGAAATATTATTTAAAATAAAAATGAAAATTATTTAATAAAAAGCCAAAAAAATTTTAGAAATAAAAGTTATAAAAATTTAATAATATTAACAAATCCAAAAAAAATTTATAATATTACTGAAAAATATTATAATAAAAAAAATAAAATTTATGATTTTCAACCTTTAATTCAATTTCATGTTTGTATTCTTCATTTAGCAATTTTTTTCCTTTTTTAATTCGTTTTCAAATCCTTATTCTAAATTTTTTAAAAAATCCTTTTTATTTGATTCAATCAATTTTCTAACATATTTTTTGTTTTTTCATCATATTTTCCTAATTTAAATTTATTATTTTCAATTATCTCCTTCAATTTGTTTTCAAATTCATCATTTTTCTTTATTAGATCTTCATCTAATTCCTCTTAGGACTTCAAAAAATCATCCCACAACTTATTAAATTCATTTGTTACTAAAGATTCCTCTTTTACACTTCAGCAAATTTTTTTCCCTGGAGTTTCATTATCGCAACAGTCCTTAAATTTATTTGGCTTTTTTTTCTGCTTTCCAATTCAGTTTTTATTCTTAATTCCTTGAAGTCCTTATCTTTTTCTTCCATATTTTTTAATGTATCTTCAAATTCACTTACTTTTCGTATTTTTCTTTAATTTCATTCTCATTAATATTTCCTTAATCATTTTCTTTTTCTTTTAACCATGTTCCCCATTTTTCTTCATCTAAAATTGCAAATTCTTTTGTTTTATCATATTTCTTTTAATTTCTGGTTCTGGAATATTATAAATATAACGATTATTTTTTATTGTGTCTTTTATTCTTTCTTTTTCTGTTGTTTATCCTTTAAAAATAAAAGGCTTTTGAAATTCTTGACATGGATTTTTTATTTTTCTGTTGCCTCTTATACTACTATTTTATTTTTTGTTTAAGTCATCTAAAAAAAATTTTGTAAGTTATATTAAAATATTTTATTTTTTACTTCTATGATGAAATCTTTTATACGATTTTCATAATTTTCATACATTATTCTTATTGATTCTATTTTTTTTTATATTGTATTTTATTTACTTTGAAATTTTTTTCTCTACTTTGCTTCACTTTTTGTTTTTTTTCTCTTTCTTTTCTTTTTTTTCTTTTTTTTCATATATCTACACACCATACATTTTATTTAATAAGTTGTTTTTTTTTATGATTTAATATGATTTTAAAATTATTTTTACAGTCATTTTTTTGTTTTTTGTTTTTATTGATTTATATAATTGTTTTATTTTTTAAATAATGTAAACATTTTTATTTTATTTTCTTTTATAAATAAAAATTTAATTAAATTAAAAAAAAATTATGTTTATATGGAATATAAAAACTTAATTCCTATATTTAAAAAAGTAAAACCTTCATTAAATTTTAATGAACAAGATATTTTCAAAAGAAAAATAAACCAAAGAAAAAATGATATAAATATTCTCTTTTCAAATTTTCATATAGAGGAAGAAAAAAAATTTAAACAATAAAAATATGATTTCCAATCAGAAAATCAATATTAAACATAAAAGAATATCATCAATAGAATTTGATAATAATATTAATATAAATAATATAATAGATAATTTTACAGAAAGAAAACAAATTAAAAATTCTTTATGTGATAAAATAAAATTTGGTCGTTTAGAATATTTTTATTATGAAAGAAGCAAGAAAAAATTCTCTAATTGAAAAAAAGTTTATTCTAAGTATTAGCTATTAATTGAACCAATTCTTTAGATTTTTCTTTACCTTCAAAATCTGGATGTGTAGGGCGTTTTAATAACATTTCTTTTAGAACATTACCTTCATCATCAGTTTCTATAAAATTCTTTCAAAAATCTATTGGTCTTCCAATTCGCTCATCATAACCTCATTCATCAAATACAGCTTGTCTTAAATTAACAAAAGGATTAGCTTGTTCATTAAACATCGTCGTATATAAATCATGATATCTTGTAAATAAAACATCCATTGCTCTAACATTTACTGATTTAGATTGACCTGCTGGAACAACATATGTACCGGTCATATTTGGACCTTTATTAAAATATTTACCTCTGTCAATTTCATCATAAACATGAACACCTTGTAGATGCATTAATGCTAGTTGTAATTGATGATATGCATACTGTATTTTTGTAACAGTTACATTGCTTCTACTTTTAACTTCTGGCATTTCGTATGCTCCAGGATGATTTAGACGAATTCGTTTCATCAAACGTTTAATGAGATCTTCATCATAAAGTTTTTGTGAGCTATTTGCAGTAAGAGTATCCGCAAATCCTTCTAGATCTTCACTTAACATTGCTTCAGACGCTTCATGTAAACAAACATCATCATCATCAAAAAACATATTTTCTGGTAAATATCTTAAGTGGAGTTCTGGATTCAATTGTACAATTCTATTTCAACTTTCTCTAAAATAATTCTGAGAATGCGGAATTACTTCGGAACGATGTCATGGATTTATAACTTTTATGGTATTAATTCTAGCACCATTAATTAGTTCTGGATTTTGAGAAATTAGTGCTGCAACCTTCATTAATAATAAATTGCCATATTGAGAACTCATAACTCCTAATTGATCAGTCATATCTCTATCATCAGTTAGTTTTGCACCAAGTACAGTATGAGCTAATTTTCCATTAGAACTCATAATACTAAATATATGATGTAAATCTTTTTCTGATAAAACAACTATATCAATTTGATCAGCCTTCTTAAATAAGAAAATACCATTATTATTTAATTCTGTATTTACAGTAAGTTGCCATCCATTTTTGTAGTATTTTCTGAACTGATTTTTTAGATAAGCGCTTTGATTTTCCGTAAAAGAGCTTAGTCAAGTTTCTATTAAACTATCATCTTGTCCATGATTATAAGTAACTTTTGCTAAATCAGTTGCAAAGTTAACCATCTGATTTGATACAAAATTATTTACGTCTTCTACGTATTTCGCAATTTTTTCATCAAGATCTTTTTCATCTCTAATAAAAACTGGAGACTTATCAGGTAAATTATTTTGATAAAATTTTCATTTATAACCTCGTTCAGCTTCTTTAGTACCTTTTTGAATTGGAATTAAAAAACCTGTATCATTTTTATAATACTCGACGGTTGCTTCAAAGTGTTTTGTATGAGCATCTCCAATATTAGTACCAGGGAATATATTATTACAAATATCACCTATCTTTTTTAAATTTTTAACTTCTATAGGTTTTGTAACGGAAAATGTATATTCACCGGTACGTAATTCTCTCATTGTATATGGACTACAATTTGTTCCATCGGTAACACTATCTAGTTGAATATCCAAGATTTTTTTAATAGGCTGCCCATCGGCGTCTTTATCAAATTCCATATAAATAGGAACTATTTCAGGAGCATCTACTGTTAAACCGTACTGTTCTAACATTGCTCCATAATTTCCACTCTGGCAAAACGCTTTTAATTTTTTAGTAGATGTTCACCAATTATTATTGGCTAGTACTCTATTGTCCATTTCTTTTCAAGATCCAATTCTTTTTGAAGACGTTTTTCAGTCAAAAACATGAGCAACTCCATCCTTATCTATAACAAGAAGGTCAATTCTACCATTAAGTGTTTTAATGGCATTTGCTCCAAGTGGATCAATACCAGCTTTCTTATTTAAAACACTAACCATAGCGGATGGTAATGTTTGAGATACTACAGAAAATTCTGGAAAAAATTGAGCATCTGGAAATCTTTCTTTTATGGAATCAACAATCTTGTCAAATAAAGGTTCGTATTGTTTGAAATCTTCTTCAGTTAAAACTACAAATTTTGATGTATCTATAGAAATAGATGGATCTGAAATCTGTCTAAATTTTGTTTCCAAAATATAGTGCACATCATCACCAGATCTAGCTGCTAACTCACCTTTAAATTGTTCTCTAGCTCATGCTTTTTCTATAACTTGTTCTGGAAGACCTTCATCCCGAAGTTTTTGCTTAAATTTAAGTTCATAATCCTTATTTGTTCCAGTAACCTGAGCTTTCTCAATATTATGTCTATTACCAGCAAATTCTACATACTTACTAATAGACATTGAGTTTTTGACAGATTCTGCATAATCGTACTCTTCCAGATCTTCTATAATTTCTCTATCGGTAAGATGTTTTTTAGCAGTTTTAACTTCTTTTTTATCTGTATTTTTAAAGATATCAGAAATATGATTAACCTTCTGTATAGCAACATCTTGCTCCTCAGACATGGAGAAAGTTTTATCAAATTCCTCTATTTTGTATATTTTACTTAGTTGTGCAGAGTGACTCCTTAAAAAGGAGTCAAGCTCTGCATCACTAATAATAGTTTGTTCTTCTTTACCAAGTTTAATATATATATTACAGCTCATTAACAATTATATTTAATAAAGTTCTTTTTATCTGGATTTGTACCTGCTTGTATTAATATACGTTTAAAAGTTTTTACTTTTTGATCTAATGAAATATTAACAGTTGTTAAAGGATTTTCATCATATCTCATTATTCTACTATTAAACATTAAGGCTATATCTCTTAATGTAGTGTTTCCTAGTTTTGCTACATCTACGTCTTGTGGAATATCTGATTCTAATATATTATTTAAAAGATCTACTACAAATTTATTTAAATTATCGGTAAATTGATAACCTCCAAATTTTTGTTTTAATTTTGTTCTAAAGTTTTCAGTTAATAAATATACTAATAATTCTTCTTTAAAATCAGATGCATAATCTATATCATATTTAGCTTTTAATTTACGATATAAATTTGGATTTTGTTTTATAATTTTTGTAGCTTCATCAAGCATATTATAATATTTAGTTCTAACATTATCATCGGTATTAAATTTCATTCCTGCAAAAACAACATGTAATATTTCGTGTAGTACAGTGTCGTTTGTTAGTTTATCACCAAGAACCCAAATTTTACCTTTATGAATAAATGCTTTTGAATCTAACATACGATTGTAATCTTTTATATCTTTTATGTAGAGATCATTATCCCCAAGTTCTTCGCCATTATTTTTTCTAACTCAAGCGTCTTTAATATCATTTACAGTTATATAATTAATTTGATCGCTTAGACCAAATCGTCTTGCAATTTCTTGTGATATAGCAGAAACAACTTCTTTAGAATTATATGTATATCTTGCTTTATAGTTTGGTTTAAATCCATTTTCCTCTGGTTCTACAGTAGTTTGACCAAACACTGGCATTTCCATTGTTCAATCATTAGCATCAGGATTCTTTACCGGAATAGATGGAATAGGTTTCTTATATTCATCTAATTTTGGATTTCCAAACATATCTGTATATACTAATTCTGATACAGCTCCATCTACATCTCTTTCTAATGAAACTCCAAACTTATAAGCAGATTTTGTAAAAGCAAGTCTATAAAGAAGATCTTTTATATTACCTTGTAATACACCAAAGTTAAGTGTTCCATCATCATTAACTGTAATTTCTGAATCTCCAGATAGTTCCCCTAAATTATACATTTTATAATCCAAGTCTGCAAGATACGTAGACCAATCATTAATTAGTGCATTATTTCCACGAATATTTACGGTTTCCATAAGTCTTGTAAATCCATTTTCAGCAAATGCGTTCTTATAAACTAAGGTATTATATAAGAATACTGCGTCTTGTACAGATAAACCAACTTCTGGAATCATATCTTGCGCAATGTTATTAAACGCATTAAGAATTTCACGATATTGATGCTGTGTAGCAATTGATGCATCTACTGTCATCATATTCATTGCCATTCTTGCTTGGCGAATTGGAATATTATGTGTAGAACTTAATTTATCACCAAATGTTATATTTCTTGTAAATGCATTATTATGCTTAGTTTTAAGATATGGAACTATTCAGTTTTCAAATAAATTCACGTATGTAGCTAAACCTTCAGAAGAATTTAATTCTATATCAGACTTTCCTTGAGTAGGTTTTGTGTCATTAAATTCATTAGAAGCTCAGTGTGGATAATTTTTTCCAAGATCTTCGCCAGTTAAAGGTGATGTAGAAGGAAGTTTTATTTTAAAATTATTCATAAAGATTCAGTTCATGATTAATAAATCTCTAGAATATTTTTCAAGTACTTTAAATTCTTCTTCATTAAGTCTTGATTTTGGATCATTTAAAATTGCATCCGCAAGTTTAAAGTTCATTGTAGCCTCAACTGAATGTTGCATTTCACGATAAGCAAGTCTATTTAACTTATACATTTCTCTAAAATTAGGGACTGTGTCTATAAGTTTTAGTGGATTTACTGTTGATTTTACAACATCATATTTATCAATTCAACGTTTTCTATATTCTTTATCCTCTAAAAATTTAATTACGCTAAATGCTTCTGGATCATCATCACTCATACATCTTTCATTTATAAAGTTTTCTGTACGTTTTAATGCAGAATAAAATTTATATTGATTAGTTTTGAGTCCTTGATTTACACCAAGAACAGCACCAGTAATTTGTTGTTCCTCTACTGCAGGTTGAATAGATTCAACATACTGTTTAAGTTGAGCAATTTGTGTAGATCTATTATCCAGATTTAAAATTGCAATATTCTTTGGAATTATATATTTAGTAAGATATCTATAAACATTGGTTAATTGCTTTTTAGATACTTTTTTACTATAATCTTCTCCAAAGTCTTCTGAATTTAATTTGCGTTCTACAAAGTCTTCTTCATCACTAATATCACTTTCATAATCAGAATCTTCTCATTGACTTGCGTAGAAATCATATTCTTCATCTTGCTGAGTTTCATCTTCATACTCGTCATAAATATTAGATTTATCTGAAGATGTACTTATTAAATAATAAACATGATCCGCTAATAAATTGGCAATTGTTGTAGATTTCTCTATATCATCAATATTACTAAATAACGAGAATATATTTTTTCTAAAATTAGAACCTTGTGTGTTAGCTTCTTGTAATTCCTCTGAAGTTATCAACGGCTTATGTCTTTCAATATAATTTCCAGAGCCGTCCTTCATAAGTTCTCCGCGTTTGTGTCCGTTTTGATCCTCAGTATAAGTTTGATATATTAATTTCTGAATAAAACCATCTTCGGCATAAGAACCCATTATTATCTTTAGAGATAAAAGATCTGCTCCAGGTAATTGTGAGTTTCCCAATACAAAACTTACGGCTTTCTTTGGATTACTTCCAGATATTAAATCTGAGAAAACATCAGTTTTAGAATATCTTGTTACAATTTCAAATATTGGAGACATCATTAAATTTGCAATATCTATTAGCTTATGTCCTGTTGCTAAAAGATGTGTTCATGTATCTGCAAAATCAACAGTAGCATTAATCTTAGCAAGAATAAGTTCCTTTGCATTATCAGTTGCACAAGAAAGTAACTCTGATATAGCTTCAGCACCATCAATAATATCTGATTTTTGTTGTAATTCATTAATGATATCTAATAGTTTTACTGAACTTTGTCCAGATAAAGATGATGGTAAATTATTTGCTGATGTAAGATCTAATCTATATTCTTTATTATTTTGTAAAGCTTCATAAACTGGTTCAAAATTAATATTAGCGATTGTAGCAATTCCTTTGCCAGTTAAAGTATCAGTAAAACAAATATCACCTAAAGCTTCTGCAGCTGTTACTTGATCATTACGTTTAATTGCTTCTGCAAGATCATTAACACGTTGTGTAACAAATGTTGTAGTTGCAAAGAATACTTTCATGCCAACAGCGGTAATACCAATGACATCTTTACCAACCATGTTTTGTACTTGCATTATAAATTTCACTAAAGGATTATCAGAAGTCATTCGTTTTTCTTTACCTCCCAGAGTAGAATTTGCAGCAAGTTCTTGGAAAGCTGCCATAGAAATAGGATTATAAGCAGGAACTTGGTTTCTAGGATGTTTTAATAAATTTAATATTCTATTTACAACAGAATTCTTTAATGCAGATTCTTTTGCATCCGGTCTTAACTCTGTTTCAGAATGTAAATTTAATAAATTTAATATTCTAGATTTATCATAATCACTTACTGTTGAAGCAAATGATATTGTATGATCAGATGAAGATAAAATAGGAACTAATTTAGAATAATTTTGATTAGCTAAAATATCTTTTACATCTAAATTACTTAAATGATTTGTAGATGCATCATCAATTGTAAATGTTTCTCCAGATGGAATTCCAAGAGACATTACTGTATCTAAATCAGTTGTTTTGTTTTGAAGTCTACTAAATGTTTGCAACTTACCATTCTTTCCAATTTCATATCCCATAATAAAGAGTTTATCAATATCATAGTCAGAACCTTGTAATCATGTTTGAACAGCAGGAACATAAACTTCATTTACATCGCTATTTGAAAAACCTACAAGTTGTAATCCCATGAAAGATTGCATAGATTGTGTAGGAATACGAGCTCCAACATATTGTAGTTGTTTTTGGAAAGCTGCAAATTTTTGATTAGCTTCATTTTGTATTTTCCAATCTACATCCGATTTATCGTTATTTCTAAGCTCATTAGTAATATCTTCATTAAAATAATTTCTTTGTTTTAGATATTCACGTAATTCTGTACCTTTTTCTATTGTAAGTAACTTTTCAGGACCATTATATAATGTAATAGGTTTAATTACTGTATCACCATTAATATTATCTTTAAATTGATATTGCATCAAAGGATATTGATTATTTTGTCTGTAATTAAATCTAACACTACTATATAATGAAGATTCTAAAATTTCATCAATTTCATTTAAATCATCTAATACAACCAGATTAATTGGTCCTTTTGCAGTAGGTTTAGAATAAAATTGTTTTCCAATCTGTGAACAGAGTTCTACATTATTATAGAAAACTCTATTATTACGTGTTTCAAATTTGTTATCTGCGGCACCATAATCTTTGAGATAATTTGGATCTTTATGTAAAGATCTAATTGCAACTAAAAGTTGTTCCCCATTTTTACCAACTAAAACAGCATCATAATCACTTGAATCAATAAGTCTGCTATTTGGCATTTTAAAGTTTTCTCTTAGTCGTTTTGTAAAGAAGTTAGCACCTTTTCGTTTAATTTCATTAATAGAATCGTTTTTACGTAAACCAAGTTGCTCTGCATTTAAACGACCCATTATAATTTCAGCAAATCTTGTATTAACATTAGAAATTTGAACTGGTTTTCTATCTCAACTAAAATTTGCTCACTGATTTATTATACTTGGTATATCTAAAGCAGGCCATAAACCTTTTTGATTTAAATCAATTGTTTTTAAGACTTGTCCTAGTTCTATTGGAGATAATCCTAATTGTGTAGCATCGATTAAAGTTTGATCTAAATCTCTATTTTCTTTATAGTCTAATGCTAATATTACGGCTTTTGGTAACTTATATTTTGATAATGCTGTTTCTAATGAAACATTTTCATTAATAAGTTTCATTAGAATAGCTTGTTCGTTAGAAACATTAGGATAATCTAATTTCGCTTGTGCAGTTATATCTTCAGTAAATGGTACATCTCGGTATAATCAAGATCTATAATCTTTATAATCATTTCCAAATGCAGTATTATAACCTAAAGTTGTTCCATTTTCAAGATCTTTTAAATCTTGTTTTGTTTGTCTATTAAGTAATGATTTGTATTTATTGATTGTTTCTGCAGAAAGTAATCCTGTTCTGGGTAGTTTTGTTTTCAGCGCATTTTCATTTACTCTAAATTTTACAACTGCCATTGGATCAGATTTCATTACTTTATCAATATCAATAAAATCATTTTTTCCAAGTCATTGTCTTAAATAATGAGCTCCACGAACACTATCTAAATCATAAATTCTATATCTTACACCATCTACTTCAAATGTAGTATCAGCTTGACGTAAATAAATCTCTTGGTCTTATTGTTCAATTATAAAAACCATATTTACTATCAGTATAAAGATTTCTAACTAGATCAAAATCATCCGGATTATCAAGTACATATGTTCCAACTTCTTTATTTGTTGTTTTATCGACGACAATAATAGTGTCTCCCATATCTGCTTGACGACAATCAATTTCATGAATAAATGGATTATCAATATATCCGTTATCAAATCTACCTTTATTTTTAATATAATATTGGGCATTATGAATAATGTTTCCATTTGCGTCTTTTCTTAATAAACCAGCCTCACGTACATAGTTAACAAGATCTGCATATGTCATTTGTTCCACAGCATGCACCTCTTCATTATTCTCATTTTTTCTAGTTGTAGGAACATTATAATATTGAATCATTCCACGAGATGGAACAAGAACTGCAGCAATACCAGCATATCTACGACGAATACCTGATTTATTAATATTTGATACTAGATTTGCAATAAATGCGCCATTTAAAGTAGGATCACTAAATGGAATTTTAACATCAACATTTCCAGCTTCAAATTCTTTAGCAGCTTTTAATAAATAAGATTGTGCAAGACCAATAGTATCTTTGGACCCAGAAGAGAACATTTTTATAAGTTCTTTTCCTAAGTTTCTATGTATTATTGTATAGTCACCAATATTTTCAAGATCTCTACCTAGTGAAGTTGACACCATTTTTCCAATTTCTTCATAGATTGCGTTTACTTCATCACCAAAGTAACCATTTTGAATTAATGCTGAAATCATCTGTGACATTTCTGTAACATCAGCTTCATTTAATTCATGGTCTGCATTCATCTGAACTCCACCAAACTGAATAGACATAGTTGTTGTCCAGAGAGGAGTTTGATCTGCAGTAGTTAATACGGATGGTTTATTAATATTTCTTGCTCCAACCTTAATAGCAGATTTATTTACAATATATGACGTCATTTTATTTTTTAACTCTTCATTACAAACAATATCTGCAAGAATTCTATTATTTGCATTATTATATTCGAGTTGTTTTGTTCTAGCGTCATATTCCATACACCATGCACCGCCAAATACTTGATCTATGTCATATAAGGTATTTATATTTCTAGATCTAGGAATTGCTGTTTCAGATAAAACTTTACCTGTTTTGTCAGTTTCAAATTCATTTCATGTTAAAGTTCTTCCATTTTGATGTAAATCACTAATTAAATAGTATTTACCTTCATCTTGGTCGTATCTATACACATTATCCATATGGGTAAGTGTCCTTCTTTCTGAAACATCTGTTAATATTTCATACTCATTTTCTCTACTAGATTTATAGTATTTTGAAATATCAACAACTTTACCTAAATCAATACTATGCATTTTCTTAAACAAATCATCTCCAGAAATAGTACTCCCGGCTGACATTTGTCTACGATCATTTGTTAATGCATAAACGGCCCATTTTAATAAAGTTGGCATTCCATATCTAGCATCAGTATCTCCAAAGATAGTTTTCTTGTCCATTCCTACTGGAGCATCAACCAGAGATCAGTTTTCAAGTATTGCTTGAATAGGAGAAGAAAAACCAGATCCATCCATCGAATCAACTTCGTCTTTAATACCAAGCATATTAAATACTACTGCAGGCATATCTTTTACCACAGCAAAATTTATATTTGGAGAAATACCGTATTTCATCGGTAAGAAAGTATGCGCTGTTGCACCAGCATTTACAGTACGCTTATATGATGCAGATAAACGACTTGCTTCTGAGTGAATTAAATAATTTTTAGACTTAAGAGGTTTTCCGTCTTTGAATATGATTTTATTTGTTTTTGGATCATATTCATAATCATCATCAATTACTCTTGAATCGTGATAATAAGCTAAGTTTTTATTCTCTAAATCGATGTTCTTTTCGGAAACAAAAGTTTCTTTTCCAGTTTTTAAATTAACTTGTCTAATTTTATTAGGTTTATATTTATTTGGATGGAAGAAAGTTCTACCAAATAAAATAACATTATAAGAATTTGATAATAAAACATCAGAATAAAAATAAGCATCTAACATTGGATTAATTTGGAAATCTCCATTTAAGTTTCCTTTGTATAAAAGTACTTCGTGAGTTAAATCATCTTTTCAAGAAGAATCTCCGATTTCTTGAATTAATGTGCTAACTGCGACAGGATCAATTCCATCTTTAATACTAATTCCTATTGAAACAAGATCATTTAAAAACCAACGTTTTTGTTTGTTTAAACGATCTTTAGAATAATCTTTATCATGGAAAACATAAGTATCTATTAAATTATTCAATGTTTCGTTAAATCCAGATCCGGAATAATGTAATTCTGGTACAACATCAATGTTATTTTCTCTAAATTTAGATTCAATTACACCAGAGCCGTACGTAGAAATTACCCATTTAATTGTATCCATTTTGTCAATTAAAGTAGGGTTTTCTATATTTTTGTTTTTTAGATATTCATCAATTTCTGGTTTAAAAACTTTGTAATAATCTGATCACAGATTTTGTAATATTGTTGTATAAGCTTGATTTCTAGAATTATAAATTGCAGATTCAAATGTATCTCTAGCTTTTTCAATCTGAGCTGGAGTCTTTGCTTGCATTAAATTCTGAATTGCAGTCACTAGTTCTGTTTTACCATCAAGCTTTAAGTATTTTGAATAAGGTATACTAAAATGAGTATTTTTATCAGAAAAAGCTGTATTTTGAAATTCAATATCATTTCCTTTTCCAAAATAGCTATTGAAAAAATCAACCATTTTTCCTACATATGCCACTTCGGATTCAGTTAAATCTCAAGCCGTTTTCTTTTTACCATTTATATTAACATCGACTCTAGTTACAGCTTCTTTTACAGAATTTCTTCCATTTAAAATAGCATCATAAACTGGGTTTCCAATATATGAATTACCTTCCTTTATTTTTGCCATCTTTAAAGCTAGTTTAGAAATTTGTCTAATTTGGCTAGTTAATTGATATGCAGCAACATTGTTTCCAAATTGATTTCTTATAGTAGAAGAAATATTAGTACCAAACGCAATACCTAAAAATGTTTGTAATGATTGAAAAGCTGTATTAAACTTATAAAAAGATAAATTTCCATTTTTATCTTTAAAATTAAAATCGGTATCGGGATTTGATGCCATTAATACTACACCAATTGCATTGGCGTATAATCCCATTAAACTAGGAGTTGTAGTATTATCACTTAGCTGTGATAACACTCTATCATAATCCTCTGGAACTGGCATATAAAGAACATCTTCAATAAATGTTTTTGCGATATTATTTGGGACTTTTTGTGCAGTATCTATTATATCAATACCTCTAGTTATAGAAGTAGTAAAATGATTATTTCCAGATAAAGTTAGTACTACTTCGTTATCGGTTCCTTCAAAAATACGTATTATGTTTGAATTGTTTTTGTCAGGTTTAATTTCGTATTTTTTACACAACTCGTCAAACAATGTACTTCCTTCATTAAATCGATTTTTAGTAAATCTTCCTACAGCAGTTCTAATTCCATCTTGAATATAATTTCATTGTGAATTTTTATAGTTATCTTGAAGACGTTTATTGGATATAGTTCTATTATATCTAGTAGTACTTTTGGCAATATTAGCTTCTGTTTTTAATCCAAGATTTCAAAACATTCGTTTTATATATGGATCTAAACCTGACTTAAAAATTTGAGAGACACCTAAAAGTTTATTTTTACTAAAAGTATCTCTTTCAATTTCAAAATCAGCAGAACCTGTTGCAAGTGTAACAAATTTATCAAATAATCTATTCATTACACTAGGATCACCTTCATAAAATAGATTTAAAGTTCTTATAGCTTCATCTCTAATTTCTTCTTCAGTTCCCTGAAAATCAACTAATGTTTGATATGGAGTACTATTTACTCAACGTTTAAACGAAGTCATTACTTGATTAAATCCAGCTTGTGATATTTGAGTACCTTCTATTTTTCCATGTTCATTGTACTCTGGGAAATATTCAAGTAAAGCTTTAGCTAAATCACTTGTATTAGTTTCAATTGAATTGGCTTTTGCATCATCATCTTTATATGATACAATATCAAGTCTAGTAGTTGGTCCAACATATTCATATCTATCCTTTGCTTCATATTCTTCATATCCAGGTTTCACCTTTACAAAAGGACTAAATTGTTGTACAAAATTATCAAAATTAGCCAATATTGTATATGAATCTAGTGCATCTCTATATTTAGCATCATTTGTATGATTATTATTTCTAGAATTGAATGTTGCTAAAACAGTTTGAATATTTTCAAAAATAGCTGCTGGTGCAGTGTTGGTTTGGTCAATTTGAATACCTAAATAATCTGCTAAAGTTTTTATAAGAGATTGTTTATAATTAAACATGTTTCTATTTAGAGCTGTTTTAAACTCTAAATCTCTAGCGTTAGGATTAACGACCTGATTTGTATCCATATTAAAGATAGATGCTTTTATAATACTATCTCTAAATCGTTTTATCATATTATTATATGCTTCTGAGTCACCATTATAGTTAACTTCAGGTCTATCGGATACAAAAGATCTATTATTTGTTTTTTCTACAACTTGTGTTGCACCAGTATCAAACGACATATCCAGATCACTGGGAGTGATCTCCGTTCTTTTTTGGGAGATCACTCGCTCAGCAACTTGTATAATTTCATCTGCGTTATCTGGAAAATTTTCTCTTATAAATTCTCCATATGTTTGCGGATGTCTTTTTATTCATCGATTGATAATTTGTAAATCTAACTTTGTTAAATTTAAAGATATTTCACAATTAGCCATACTAACACTTTTTACCTATTTTATTATTCTCTAAAGCTATTATGTATTTTGCTATAACTTTTTCTACAACATCAGTTACATCTTCATCACCTAATAAATCATTGAGTTGCACAGCATTTCCAGAATCTATTGCATCAATTCAATCTTGTTTAGGTAATTCAGAGTCCTGTATAATTTGTATTGCGTCTGTATATTCAGTATCTATAGAATATACCGATTTATTTTCATCCGATCTTATAACAACATGATGAGATTCATTTCCATCATTATATTTAACTAAAGTTCTATTATCAGAAACACCTTGTATTTTAAATGTACTTTGAATTGAATCAAACTTTATATTAGCGTTTCTTAAACTAGTTTGATATTGTTTAAGTTGATTCTTTATAAGAACCGGATTTCCTTCTTGATTTAACTTTAAATCTTCTTCTGAAAGAATTTCATTTAGTTCATTAATTATCTTTTCTATTGCATTATTGTCATTCTTATATTTCTCTACAAGATCGTCTATCTTGTCTGAAATGTTATGATTTATCAACAAAGATAATAAATTTTCTTTTAATTTCAAAATTTCAGTATCATAAGAAGCGTTTATATTAAATCTACCCATATCGATTATATCATCTCCAGAAAGATTATATCGAGCTCCGTTTTTGAGTATAATTTCAGTACCAGACTCATTAATTTTATCAAGTTCTGAATCATTGTATTCTCCATCAATACCACTATGTTGTTTTTGTCAATCAGCCGTTACTTTTATAGGAGTTACAACTGTATAATATTTAGATATTGAATCTTTAGTAAGTTTTGCATCTTCTGGAATGTTAATTCTTATTGGCTCTTTACCTTTAGATTCATCAACATCTGGTTCGACAATAACTTCTGGAGCTTCTTCTGGTTCTTCAACCTCTTCACTAAAAGTATATTCGGAATTAATACTAAATGCAGAACTTGTAATTTCAGCAATATTACTCATTATTGGTAATCCTTCAGATGATCTAATTCCAACGGTACGTCATGCAGTTTTATTTGAATCATTTGTTTCTCGATTGTTACCAACTTGATAATTTTCACCCTTATCATTTAAATATATACCGTATTTAAACTTATCATTTTTTCTAAATTCTTCTTCAAGAAGATTGAAGTTTAAATTAGCAATATTTAACGTATTTCCAAATAAATCATAATCGCTCGGCTCATTAAAGAATTGTCTTCTATTACTATTATTGTCTTTATTAATAACTTTATGTGTTAGTAATCGAAGAACCACTCTATTTGAATTTAATAAATTTGAAATAGTATCTGATTTCTTGGCGCCTTCATTAAAACTAGATTTATTAATTGCATTTATGATGTTATCAAATGGTAGATCTACACCTGCTGCAGGAATTTTGTCTACAAATTGACCAAGAGTAAATTTATTAGTATCATATTGATAAATTTCTCAGAATTGATTTTTATTATCATCTTCAGCAAATCTAACTCAATAAGATAAATGATTATTATCATATTCTTGTCTTGAATTTCAATTTGGAGAAGTCTTCTTTTTATCTAACTCAAAATCAACTCTAAGTCCCATCTGAACTTCCGTATCTATTCTTTTAGCTTCATGTGGAAGTTGATTTATTTGTCTGAATATATTATAAGTAAATGATCTTAACCAATCTGAGTGTCCTTTATTTGCTAAATTTCTAAATGATGTATACAGTCCATTTAATAAATATCATTCTCTATCAGAAGACATTAATTTATAATCTCTTGCTAATTTTTGAAGATTCTCACTAAGAATTCTTTTTTCCTCCGAACTATCAGATGTAGTAGCTAAATTTAATGTAAAATTACCAAATATCGTTTTAAGATAATTTCTACCTGCAATTCTATCATTAACTCCAATTACTTTTTGTTGATGCTGCGTTAATTTATCATAAGGAATTGTTCCAAGTACAAATCGCACAATATTTACAACATCGTATGCTTTTGCTAACGAAAGTTCTCTATGAATTTTTAACAATCTTACTTGAGCGCCGTTTTTTAAATTATAAACATAATCATGTTCGGACTGAATATCTCTTGATGTTGGAATTTGTTCCGCATCTATATAATAGACGCGTTTACCATTTTCCATTTTATATTTAAAAATATCTGCTATATCATCATCTGTTACAAGTTCGCTTTCACTTCAAATAATAAACGCTGCACCAGTATTTCCTTTTTTATTTCTGAAATCTTGATTTCTATATTTATCATCTTCTGTTCGGCCAAACAAACCTTTTATATCATCTGCTGGAGCAAATACTCTAACTTCTCCAAATATTTTATCATGGGTTACTGCCGTAGATAACGGAATTTGGCCATCAGATCTAACAAGTAAAGATTCAACCTCTTGTTTAAATAATGGTTTATCTTTGGATAAAATTAATTTTCCATTTAAAACAGAATTTACAGTAGCAATGGAATTAAATAAGTTTTGTCTTTATACTTGAATTGCCAATAAATAACAGATGAATTATTATCCTTATTCTTTGCAAAATAAGTCCGATTTTGTTCAGTTTGTCATTGATTAACTATCGCATCAACAATTTCTCTAGAAACTCCAGAATCTTCTGTCAATTTAGTTCTATTTCCAGAACTTAAGTTCATATTGAAACATATAGCAGATGAAAAATTACGTACTAAAGCAGCTAATTGTCTTTCACCAGAATCATTATTACCAAGTAAAGAAAGTAATGATTTATCATTTGCTTTTTCAGATTATATAAACGCATTAGTTGAATTTACAAAACGTAAGAAAGATGATCTATCATAAGTTGTTTTACCTTTAGTCTTGCGATTTTTAACATATTTTGTTCCAACTTTTTTAGCTTTATCGTCTGCTTTCTTAGCTTCTTCAATTAATGTTTGTGCAGAAGCTTGTGCTTCATCATCAGCTTTTTTATCATCCTCTTGCGTTACATCTGCAACAGCTGCGTCACCCTTATCAAAGTCAGAACTGATTATGTCAAGAATTTGTTTTTCATCATCAGTAAGTTCTGTATCGTTTTTTTTTTCATCAGTATCTGTTTTCTTTTCAGCAGGTTTTGTAATTTCTGCAGCAGTGATATCTTCTACAGAATCTTTCTTTCAAGCTATTAATTCAGATGCATCATCAGCAAAAGATGTAGGTGCATCTTTAACACTAGAATCAACTGGAGAGTTATCAATAAAGAATCTGTTTCTAAATTCTTCATTTCCAATAATAGCAGTACCGTGTTTAGAAAGGCCTATTAAAGTATAAAAATCTCTAATTTGATTAAATTTAGAACCGCTCTTTGAGAAATCTTTATCTATAATAACATAATCAAATTCTCCGCCCTGTACTTGTGCAGATCCAATAATGGTAACACCTTTATCTTTTCACTTACCTCCATCACTATCGGTAATAATTGCAACACTAGGCTTTTTATCTTCTTCTGATTCATTATTCTTTCTTTTTTCTCTAGAAAGATTTATAAACTTATCAATATAACGTTCTGTATCAGAAGGATCAATAAACTTATCTCCAACAAAAGAATTACCTTCATCATAGAATTGTAATTTAATTGCACTATCGCCAGTTTTATTGGCATTAATAACATCAGTTAAAAATTGATCAACTTCTCCATTATTTTTCTCTGGATTATCATGATACCAATTTAAAGTTTTCTTAATTGGAACAGAGAGACTTCTAATGTTTCGTGCTTTAGCGATATTAGCCATTCTTAACGATTCTGTTAATTCTGGACCAGTAATAAATACACAATCTTCAACACCAGTGCCAACTCCATTTTCATTTGTAACACCATTTTGTTTTCTATCACCAACAGCAATAATTTGAACATTGTTTTGTTTTGCTCAAGCTGATAAAAGTTGTAATTCTGATTCAGTAATAAAAGTAGCTTCATCTATAAATATTACTTTTTTAGAATTATCTTTCTTGAATAAAACATCATATTTTGTTGTTACAGTAACATCATCAGCTGCAAGTTGATCTGTGTGACCATAATCCTTACTTCTATCAATATTATTATAACCAGGACGAATCTTTTCTAACAAATCATTCAGTAGTAAGAATTGATTATCTGTTCTTCCAATTAATGATTTTAAATTATTAGTTTGTGTAGTATGAGGTCCAACAAAAATAGGTTCGTAATTATCTTTATAAAGATTTGCTAAAATTTGATTAATTGTATTGCTATAATTTATAATAACAGATGTTTTTCCTGAACCAAGCCCACCTTGTACAAACATAAAGTGTTGTAATAATGACTTTCCAAAAATGTATTTTTTTGTACCTTCGACAGATAATGTTTCTGCATATTTATCATTCTTAGCTTTTATTTCTTGTGCAAGACGATCAAATATTATAGGATCATTTGCATAAGATGTTGCTAATTGAATATTTCATTCTTGGCCAATAATAGGTACAAATTTAGCTCCCTCTGCAAATTCAATAGCTTTTAAATTAGAAAAGAAATCACTTGGTTTTAACGATAATGCTGCAGCAAGATACATAACTGTAGAATACGTAGTAAGAGTGTCCTCTGGATTATCAGTTATTTCTCCAGCATTCATTTTGTAAACATCATCAGTAAGTAAAGTTGCAAGAACTTCTCCAATTTGTTTTGATCTTTCATCATGATCAATATTTTCTGGTCTTGCATTTACATATAATGAATCTACAAAATTCATAAATGCGCTATTAAATGTTCTAAAATTAGTAACATTTACACCATCTAGATTAATATCTTTACCATTTTTGGCATCCTTCCAAAGTTGAGGTAAATTTAAACCAAGTTGTTCTAGTTTCTTAGAAATACTATTCTCAGCTTCTGCAGCAAATAATAAGTTTTTAACAAATTCTGTTTTAATTTTTATTTCAGAAACCCTATGGAATTCTTTACGATTTCCTGCATTCGCTTCAGATAATTCAATTAAATATTTAGTTTTTTGATCTAAATATGATAAATCCGATCCAATTATATTTTTTGTATTTTCAGATAATGCTGAAACTAATAAATCTTTTTTAGCACGTTTTCTATAAGTATTAAGAGTTTCATTAACACCGTTATAGGACGCATCAACAATAGTTTTTATCATATTAATTAATCCAGGTATTTGTTTCATTGCTTTAGTATATACTGGATTATCCATTAAATATGAATCCTTATTTGCAGATTTATCAAAATTATCTTGTTCTCTTTCTATAACATCTATAGCTTTAAGAACAGTATCATCAACATTTAGTTCAAAACCTCTTACTAAATCAATTACTGAGAAATTAAGTAATCCTGATTTTAGTCGATTTATATTATCTAAAAATGCTTTTAGATCTTGTTGTGCTGTAAGATTAGTTAATAATGTTTGTGTTATTTTTGAAGCCTGTTCTGGAGAAGTATTTTCAGCAATAAGATTTTCTAAAGCATCGTATGTATTTAAAGCGGCTTCTAAACGACCGTTCTTTATATTAACAACATAATCCTTTGCTTTTTGTTTAATATCTTCTTCTGGTAAAGACTGAGATTCATCTATTTCTGCAAATGCCATACTAGCTGCATCTGTATACAATGACTCAAAATCATCTAATACATTTTCTCCAATCTTATTTAGAACAGTTTTTAATATTTTATCATTCTCAGATATTATATTATTAGCTTTTAAATGTGTGTAAAATTTAGTTACAGTGTCTAATAAATTCTTATAAGCTCCTTCTTTTTCAATACTAAGTCTTGCTATATTCTTTTGTTCAGGATGAGAATCTTCATACACTTTTTTCTTAGTCTCTAAATCAATAACTGTATCCTCTATTGATAAACTTTCTTCTGGATCTTGAGACTCAGATAATGCCGCTTTAGCTTCATTTAATTTTTGAGAAACATCTTCATATACAATTCTATCCTCAATTTCTTTATTTATAGAATCGATTGTATCATAAGAACTTCTTATTGATGAATAAAAACTATTTCATCCTTCCTCAGTTAAAGCTTCATTAGTAACAAACTCATCATAAGAACCGTATTTATTATTAAATGCATTTATATGATCATTTATTTCGCCAAGTTCAACAGATTTATTAACTAAATCTTCACTAATATTTTGATATGTTTCATCATCTACTAGTGCTTCAGCACTCTTGGTGCTTTCTAATTCTCGTTTTTGTTCTTGTAATGATTGTATTTCTTTTGTTAATTCTAATAACGCTATTTGATCATTTTCAAATTGTTCAAAATCAGAAGTTAATCTAGCAATAATATCGTGTTTAAATCAAGTATCTAAGTTTCTATTTTTTAGTAAATTATCAAGTTTAGATATTGAATCAGTACTTCTTTCTAATAATGCATATTGTGCTTTTGCACCACGTATTAATTGATCTACACCTGTAGTAGCTTTTGCTTCATTATATTTTTTCTCTACAAGTTTCTTTTCACTTTCATTTAATTCTGTTCAATTTTTACCGTAATTAACTTTTGTAAAACCTTCTTTAGAATTAATTCAATATGCATTTCCATAAATATCATCAATCTTATTATCACCGGTTTTTATTCCACCTAGTCATGCGTCATGCATAGAATTCTGAGTTACAAATAAAGCTTGATGAGCGTACACATCATCGTTTTTACCCATTACAAGATTTTGTCTCTTCTCCTTAAGAGAATTTAATCTATCCTGTCAGAATTTAAGTTCCTCATTTTTTGAAGTTTTATTTTCTTCTGTTTCGGTTTGATCGTTTTTTTGTAATAAGTATATTTTACTTTGAGCTTCAACAATATCTGAAGCAAGCTCTACCATATCATTTACATAAGCAGTGTCTTGTTTACAACGTTCTACAGCTTTAATTAAAGCATTTTCCTTATTTCGATATGTATACTCGTTTTCATCAATTTTTTCTTTAGATTCAACATCTTTTTGTTTTTCAAGTTCTTGTCTAAATTCATTGGTCATTTCAAAACCAGACTGATTTAATTTTGGTAAACCTGTCTGAGGATCAAATTGATACATGAATTTAAGCATCATTCCTTGATTTTGTAAGATATTTTCTAAGTAATTAATTTGATTTAATACAGCGTTATAATTTCATAGGTTCTGATTATTATTTTCATCGCCTTGTTTATATATAGGTTCGCCATATGAATTATATGTAATATCTGTAGCAGATAGATTTTTATTTCCAAATAAACCTTTTTCATACATAATTTTGGCACGGTCTCTCATTTCATCTGCATGACCAGTCATAATTAAATATGACATTTGTTGTAAAGATGATTTATCAGAAAGTTCTACTACTTTTGGACCAATATGTTTATTATATAAATCAATTCCTTCAAATGTAGCGCCACCTAATGCCCCACCTAAAAATGTAGCAGCGTATCGTTTTGCAATTTCTTCTGGTGTATAACCAAAATCAAGAGATTTACCTTTTTCTGCAGTAACTGGAATTCCAAGTGCTTCTGCACCAAGAAACATTGCTTTTATAAGATCTGAAGAAACCTCTTCCATGGTTTCTTCAACACCTTCGTTAACAGATCTATTTAAGATTTTTCCAGCAGTACTTCACATTTTGGCTTCGCCCTTTTTAGCAATCTCTTTTTCACCCTTTTTAACAGCTTCTTTTCCAGCATTATAAAGAGTTTGTTGTTTTCTACCAAGTCAAGCTCATTTTGTTCCTGCTTTATCTCATGCATCCTTAGCAGCTTCTTTAATTTTATTAAATAAACGAACGTTCTCTTCAATATTTTTACTAGTTTTAGCAATTTCTGTTTTTGTAAGATGTTCCTTTAAATAATTTTTCATAACATCTATAGATTCTGTTTCATCCATAAATGTTCCTTTAAAGAGTTGATCTCTAAAATAGTCCATACCCATCATTTCATATAGAGCTGCTGTAACAGCAAGCATACCAATACCTGCTGCTGCATCAGATGCACCAGCTTCCTTAAAATCAGGATAAGTATCTCTAGAAGATGTTGCTGCTAACCATCCTAAAGATAGATTTTGACCAAATTTAGAAGAAAATAATTGTGTACCACCTTTTGTAAGAGTATTAGTAAGTTTAGCAAGTTGTCTTTGAGAATATAATTGACTTGCAGAAGAAACCATAATATTGGCAATATTCTCAAGATTCATAAAACCACTTTTACCTTTATCTGACAAACTTTCGCCAAACCTGCGATAAAAGATTTTTTCAATACTTTGTAAGTTCTGATAATGCTTTAGCACCTTGTGTACTAAATCAAGCAATTTCTATAAGTCTATCTGGATCTTCTAAATCTTTAACAAGTTGTGATTTTCCATCAGCATCTTGATCAAGTATGTAAGACATCATCTGTTGTTTATCTTCATCATCTACAGTTAATGAATAGCTAGTATCATCTGTATAATCTAGTTGAATTTCATTAAAACTACTAGCTGCATTCATTAAATTGTTTCTCAAATCTTCTACCTGCTGTTGTTCCTCCTGTATACGGAGTTGTTCAGCTTGATCTTCCTGCTCTTTATATGCAGTTCTTAATGTTTCCGTTTTCTTTTTAAATAGATCTTCATTTTGTTTAGCTTCAATTCATTCTAATAATGATTTAGACGCAAGATTAATTTCATCAAGAATTAAAATTTTACCATTTTTATAAGCGTCTATAAAAGGACCATCTTGCATTTTAATTCCTGCAAGAGATTTATTTGAACCAATATATCTTCCTAATAAATCTGGAATTGTTGTTTCTGAACTTAAATTAAATTTTATTATTTCTTTTTTTTTATATTTTTCTCCTTTTTCTTTTTGTTTTATGTGTTCTAATAAATCACAAATTATTTCGGCTGATAATGTCTTTACAGTTCCTGTTAGTCCTTCAAGAAGAATATTTATTTTTAAATCAATTAAATTTTTTAATAACATTAATCGATTTTTAGCTTTGAGTTGTTAAATAAAAATTTTATTTTGAAAAAAATCTTCATATTGCTCAAAAAAATTTAATTCATTTTTATTTTCATTTTCATAATATTCTTCTATTGATTTCTGTATTTCTTTTAATTCCATATCTTTTCCTTTATATATTATTTTTTCTTCTTTATCTGAATTATCTTCTTCTTCTTTTTCTTCTTCTTCATTTTCATAACTTGAAAAACTACTTTGTGATGATGAATTATCATTTAATTCTTCTTCAGAAATATTTTCTATTTTTTCTGATATTTCTTTATCAGGAATATTATTTATAAGATTTTCAATTATTTTTTTTCTTGTCCATTTAAAGGATATTCTTCTTTAAAATAAAATTGTATTGTTGATAATGAGTCTTTTTTTGATAAATAATTTCTATTAATTTAGGAAAATTTTCAAATGATTTTATTTCTATTAATTCTTTTTCTAATTTTTTTATGAAAATTTTTGGATTTTTGTGTATCTTTTCTTCTGATACATTTTCCCCTAATAATATATTTATTATTATTGTTGATAAATCAAAAAGGATAGATTGTTAGTCAATTTTTTTTTATTATTTCTATTTCCAAATCATCAAAAATATCCTTTGAATATTCTTTACTATCTTTTGTGATAATAATTAAATTAGATGTATTTATTTTATATTCAAGGTTATTTTTCATTATTTTATCTGCTATACATATCAGAGAATAAATAAATAAAAATTTTTTATCAATATTAAATTAAAGCTTCATATTCATTATCTTATAAATAATTTTTCAAAATTTGATTATCCTTTCAAATCAATCTAAAAAAATGGATTTTAATAATTTTTTTTACAAATTCAATTTTATCATTTATAATTTTAATATTAATTTATATAAAAATTCTTTAATTTCTAATTATGGGGATTGGGCCGTCCCTAATATATAATTTTAACAAGAATTATAAATTTATTTTTTAATATCACGTCTTCATTTTATTTATTTTATATATTTTATTAGTTCGTGAAACATTATAATTTAATAATATTTATTTGATTATCATTATTCATATTCTTAATTTTATTAAATTATAGATTTGTTCTATCTAAAATAGTAAAATTAAACAATTGTTCATATTGAGTAAATGAATTATTAAAATTTATTATATTTACTTAATAAGATTTAGTATTCTCATTATCAAAAATTTCTTTATCATCTTTACTCAACATAAAATTATAATAATTACCTTTATCATTACACACACCTTAATTTAGTTCATTTTCACTAATATAAATGTATAAAACTATCAAAAATCCAGATATAAATGAAGAAAATAAATAGAAATTCAAAAGCCAATTTAAAGAAGTGATTCATCTAAATCCGATAGAAATGTAAATAATAAAAATTCTTTAAATATTTTTTTGAACAAATTCAAAAATAAAAAAAAATTTACCTTCTGAAGAAAATTGTCAAAAAGTTAATAGTCTTAATAGATTTTCAATTAGATAATACTGTTGTAATGGTTTATAGAAAACATGAAGATAGAATTAATAGATTTATTAATAATTTAAATGATTTTTGAAAAAGTAGAGAAATTATCAAAAATTTAAATCAAGTAAATTATATTATTTACCACCTGTTTCTATAAAAAAATTGAAAGTGAAAATATTATAAATATTAAAAAATTTAATTTAAATAAAGAAAAAATCAAAGCTACTGATAATATTGAAATTCCACAAAATAAGACTAAAAATATTATTGGAAAAATTATATTATAATATCAATATAAATTAATTATATTTATAATAAGTAATTTGTTAATTTGAATCTAATAAATATATTATTTTTAATGAATTTATGAAATTATTTACTTTTTACCCATTCAATAAAATTAGTATCAGAATCGTTTTTTCTTTCAGCCTTTACATGTTTTTTTTCCCAAACCATTTCAAATTTAACATCAATTGATTGTTTTTTGTAATTTAATAAAGCTAAAGCTAAATTAATTTCAGTATTTACAGAAGTATCTGATTGAAAAATACCAGTATTTATTCTAAAGCATTTCGCAGGAGTTAAACTACTATCTGTTCTATTATAATAATCCATTAAATAATATAATGGATTATACATATTAACTCTATCTTCTTTTGTTTTTTCTAAAAAATCTTTTTTTTCTAAATCACTTTTAAAAGAAGATTCATATTCACTTCCTTTAACAATTTCGTATAATGTTTTATCAAAATGTTCTTTATTTCCATTTGTTCCAAATAACTCATTTTCTGGAGTGTCTTTTTTTAAAGAATCAAATGCTCCAATATATTTATTTGCTTTTTTAACTGCCTTTGAGAAAGATTCAATATCTTTAATTTTTGCTTTATTAATAGAGTCATAAGAAATCCAAATTGTAGAAATTAATTCATTCAAATAATTAATATATTCTATTAAGTTATTATAAGTTGTACTATTTAAATTTTGATTTTTTTTATAAATATTATTATTAAATCCAATTGGTCCAGGATCAGGTTGAGGAGTATAAGGAAATTGAGTATCACTTACCCAATTATTGAAAGATTCTTCTATTTTTTTAATAACATAATCATAATAGCTTCCAGAATAAATGTCATCATTTAAAACTAAAGTATTTCCCATCTCATCTTTAAATTTTGCATTATTAATATAATTTACATAATCACCTTTTAATTTATCTGAGAAAATTTTTAATTGTGAAGATAAATTAGTTCTAGAACTAGCTAAATTCCATTCATAAGCACTATTGGCTTTATCTAAATTAGTAATTGGACACCAGCATTGAGAACCAAAAATTGAATTAGATTGATTGGTGATCGCTCCAATATTTTCTAAATATGGAATAAATTCTTTAGCATCTCCAGTAATTCCCATTAAACAACTTTGAGCTCCTCCTCCAGACATTCCAAAAGAAAAGATTTTATCCATATTTCCAGGAATTAAATCTTTATTAAATCTCAAATATGATATTGAAGCTTTTAAATCAATTAATCCTGATGGTGCTCCAGATTCTCTTCCTCTACATCCTGGATACATATATATTATTCCTTCGTTTGTATATTGTGAAAAATTTTTATATTTTGTTAAAGGAGTTGATGCTGAATATCCAGGAGTTTCTACAATAAATACAATAGGAGCAGTCTCACTTGTGTATTCTTTTATTTTTCCTTCTATATTCTTTAAACATTTATAATATTTCCCAATTTTCTCACATTTTAAATAATTTGAAGGAATGAAAATTCCTAAATTCTGATAAGTTGTATTTTTTGGATTCGCACAATATGGTATTTGTAATTGATAATATACTTTATCTTCTTCATTATATTCCCATAAAGACATATCTATTAAACCAAAATTTTTTTTTTTAGGAGATGATAAGAAAATTATGAGAAATAATACCAAAATAATTATGAGAATTAATGCAATTCCAATTATAATCATTTTTTTTTTTTTTGCTTGCTTTTCATCAGTAAAATTTTCCAAAGGGTCAGTATCTTTAATAAGATTATCCATAGAAAAATTAATATAATATTAAATGTTGAATCAATTAATTTATATTAAAAAAATAAAAAATTATATAATATGATATATTCTGATTAAAAAAGATTAATGACAAAAATAACAAGAAAAAATAAAATAAAAAATAAAAATCTTAATGAAAAGGAACAAGACCCTCGAAAACAATATGGAAATGTAAATGAGTCTCCTCCTCTACTGGAGAATTTTTTATATTATTTATTTCAAAAAATAAGAAGTAAAATAATATTTAAAACTTTTTTAACAATTATTTTTTCGATTTTTTTTATATTATTTCATTTTTACATTAAATTAGATTTAACATTATAATATTTATATCAATCTTAAACTATAATTTTATATAATATTTCAGTTATTTATTTATTGAATGATTTTATGTAAATTTTCTAGATTTATTGCATAAAAAATGAATTCCATATTAATTAATTTAATATAATTAGATATATTAAAATAAAATTTATATAAAATTTGAATATTTTATCTCATTAGATTTTTAGTTAAAATAATTATTATATTAAAAAGTTAAGATAATATATAAATTAAAGTATTATATTAAATATAATTATAATATTTGTTTGGGAACAGAGGATTGGGCACAATCCCCAATTTTTTTTCAAGTTCAACTTGAAAAAAAAAATTATGAATTTTTATTTTTAAATTTTATAAATATTTTAACAAAAAAAATTAAAAATATAATTATTGAAAAAATTGTTTTTTATGAAAAAACTATAAAAATAATCTAGGATTTTTATCTTTTTCATCATATTTTGAAAAAAATTATGGAGTAATAGTATTAGGATATATTTATAGAATATAAAGTAAATGATAATGAAGGAACTTTGGAAATTCAAGACTTTAAAATAGAAGATAATATTTCTAAAAAAAATTATAATACTAAAATATTTATTAACAAATATAGAAAGAATAATCTATATTATTGGAAGTAAAAAAAGTGATGACAATATTCAATTTATTTAAATAAAGATTCTAATTATTTTAGATTAAAAGATTATTTTTCTTTAATTCAATTTTTTTCATAAAAATAATAATTATTATCAATGTCATTATCTGAGATTATTATTTTGGAATTTTTTATTTTATTTATTGACATTTTTATTTCTTTTTAAATTAATTTTTTTGATAATATTTCTGGTTTGTTTAAATTTTATGGATTTAGACTTTCTATCTTTAGGAAATGGAAACAATTTTAAAGAATCAGAAAATTTTACTTATTGTTTTATTTTCACATCAAATAATTTATTCTTAGAAGAGAAAAATTTATTTATTTCTCTTTTTGAAGAAAAGTCTTTAAAAATTTTATAAAATAAAAGATAATATTTATAAAAATAATCTTTATAATAATTATGAATTATTAAATTACCGATATTTAGGATAAATTAGAATAAATTTTATTATCATGTTCATGAGATAAAACAATTAAAATATGGAAAGAAAATAATAATTATGAAAATATTAAAATATTAAAACATTCTGATTCTATATATTCATTATTATTATTAGAAGATAAAAATATTTTAATATCTTCTGGAGAAGATGGAACTAAATTATGGAATTATAATGAAATAAATAAT
>JAJJLU010003831.1:0-28928 GCA_023807065.1 Isotricha intestinalis
GCGAAAAGAATTTGTGATTGTTAAATTCATCAACTCTTTATTCCTTTTATGACTCTAATTATATTTAAATAGAAAGAATTCAAAATCTAAAATAAAATCTTTCCCCTCATTAAATTACGGTATATTCAAAATTAACAGATTCAAATATTTTATTAAATTTAATTGAAGTCTTTTTATAAAACTAATAATAATTATTGAAATAATAGGTCTATATATATTAATAAAACAAAAGTTTTGTTCTTAAATAAAATTTAAATGTTTTGATGATATAAATAAAAAAATTTAAATATATAAAATTAAACTCACATACTTTATCAATCAATAAAACTTTTAACTTATTTTTTTTTCTTTTGTTTATTATACATTTCATTCAAAACTTTATTAGATAAAGTCGAAGTAGAATATCTATTAGTTTTACTTAAAAAATTGTTATCAATACTTTTTTCATTTTTAATATTTAGATTTCTACTTTTATGAATAATATCTTTGAATCCTTTAATTTGAATTCCTTTAATGTTTTTTCTTTTACTCGTGGAAAAGTTGTTTGAAATAATTCTTCTTTTTATTTTTTTATTATCAGAACTATTTAAACTTTTATTTCTTTCATTAATATTATTTGAAGGAAAACATTCATAAGTTTTTAATATTTTCTCAAAATCAGATGATTTTTTAGGAGAAATAACATCAAAATTTTCATTCTGTTCATCAATGATTATTCTATCAGTTCTTGAAATGTTAGTATTTGTTTTTGTTATTGTATTATTATTAGTATTATTTGAATTATTATTATTTGATATTTGAGGATTATAATTTCTATGAGTAACACTAATGTATGTAGTATTTTTTTTTGAATTTGTAATATCAATACTTTTATTTTTTTGTATTTTTATTAATTTTTTTTCTAAAACATTATTTTTATCATTTAAATTTTTATCTTTTGTTTTTACACTATTATTTATTTCTTTATTCATTGAAGATATTAAAATTCTTTTAACTGATGAAGTTGATGATGAAATTTTTTTATTATTTTTCATAGATGATTTATTATCAAGCTTTTTGAATTTTTTATTGAAAATCTCGAAAATATCATTTTTATTTGTTTTACAATTGATTTCTCTTCTTGAACTTAAAGGATTTTTTTTACTGGAATTTAAATTAGTTTGAGATTTTATTTTTTGATGAGTTTTATTTATTTTATTTGTTGTGATTGATATTTTAGTTGAAGGCAATTTATTTTTACTAGTATATCCAGTAATAACTAAATTTGAACTTGAGGGTGATAAAATTGTATTTTGATTTAAATTATTAGTACTACTTTTATTGTTTTTATTTAACGAACTTTTACTTAAAGGAGAAGTAATATTAAATTTATAAAATTTTTGATTTTTAATTAAATGCTTTTCTTCAAGAGCTTTAATTGTAATATTATTATTATTATTTGTTAAAAGATTACTTATTAATAAAGGTTTATTATTTTTATTCATTTGAGTAGGAGAACTTATATATATAGTATTATTATTATATTTTTGATCCATATAAATACTAGATATATCTTTATTATTATTAACTTCATTTTTTTTATTTGAAATTTTAATAGAATTTTTAGATATTTTCGAAGTTTTAGAATTTGATAATCCTTCACTAATATATCTTTTATGATTTCTTCCTTTTATTTTTGAATTAATTTTAGGAACTGGAATATTATTTTTAAAAATATTATTATTGAAATTTTTTTTATGTAAAGAATTCACAACTTTAATTTTTTCTTTTTCAGCATTATCAATCATTCTAACAACATTATCCATAGTTAAAGTATTAGAATTATCATTCTCATTATTTAACCCAAAAAACAGCTTTACACCACTTGTATCAGTTTGATTTAAAATAGAATCAATAGCTTTATCATTAAACACAAGATCTTCATTATCATTAATATTACTTTTTTTATTAAATTGATTATATTTTTTATCTTTTTTTTCTTTTTCATCTTCTAATTCTTGTTGTTGATCAATTACTCTTTGTTTTCTTTGAATATTTTTATAAATATATTTTGACTCAGGTAAAATTACATAATTAGGAAAAATAACTGAACAACTTTCATAATATTCATAAATATTAGGTAAACAATCAAGAGAATCTTTTAATGAATAAAATTTTTGAAGAAATTCTGTATAATCTCCTACAATTAAATAATCTTTAAATTCTGCAACAACATGAGAATTTTCATTACTAATTATTTCGTTTATTATTTTAATATTGTAAAAATTGTTGTCGTGAGAATAGGATTGTTTAAATTTTATATATATATTTTTTTCAAGTTGAAATAATTGGGTGTTAAAGTTTTTTTGTTTGGAAATTTTTTTGTTTGGGTTTTTTTTTAAAGGATTATTTAAATTTTCTGTTTTGGATTTTGGAATTATTTTATTATTTACTTGATTGATATTTGAATTTTTTATGTTTTGGGATTTTTTTGAATTATTTGGAGAAAAAGAATTTTTTACCGATTTAAATGTTTTCATTTAAAAATAATTGTTTTATTAATATTAAAAAATTAGTTCATAATTTTTGAAAAATATTGTTTTTATAAATATTATATGAAAAAGTATTGAAATGAAAACAAATTTTATGTAATAATAGTTTTGATGGAATAGATTTAATTTATAATAATTATTTATTATAAATATGATGAATATATTTAATTAAAATAAAAAAATAATTTTAGAAAAAATTAATTAAGAATTGAAGAGAATCATTCAATTTCAAAATTTAGAATGTTATTATTTAAGCACACAAATATATTAATTAAATCATAATCATTACTACCTTAAAATATAGATAGTAAATCATCCTTATTATATTAATAGAATTAAGAGAACATTTTGCCTTTTAATAGTTAAAGGAAAAAAAATATGTTTATTATATATCATTTGGGGTTATTTAAAATCAAGATAATATTATAAATAATTATAAGTTATTTAAAATTCAATAAAATATTTTTTTTCAATTTCATTTTTTTATTTTTCTTTATTTTTTAATTATTTTTCAAAACTTCTTTAAGTTAAAATTACTTGTAATTATTTTATTCCAAATAAATAAATTTTATATTTATTAAAAAAACATTTGATATTATTTTAAAATCAATTTTTATTCAAAGTATATTTTTCAAAAATGCTTTAGATATCATATTTATTGAGTTATTCAATATCTCTTTAATATATTTATTAACTTAATTTCTAAAAACTTTTTTCTGATTAAATGTAATTCTCATAATATAGAAAACAAGAAACAATAAAATTTTTTTAATAAATAATCAACCTTTTAATAAATAAAAATTAAAAAAATTCTTAATAAAATTAAAACTCTTTAAATAATTATAAACTCTTTAAAAATTTTTACCATCCCAAGCCCAATTATGTATTCCAACATAAGTAATAAAAACTTGTTTTCCATCAAGTCCAAGTTCTTTTGTTAACATATCATTAACAGCTACACTCATTTTTTTAGATAATTCAGCATCAACATCTCCAAATCCAGAAAAAGAGACATAAGCCCCTTTTTCTGCTTTTTTTCCACCAAACCATAAAGCATATTTATCATTTATTCCTATCATTAAATGAGATGGTAATTTATTCATGATTGAAATATCTTTTCCAAGTTGTTCTACAATTTTTTCTTTTTGTTCATCTGAAACTGGCACTGATATTTTTAAATCAATGAATGGCATTTTTTTTTATTTTTTATTTTTTATAATATCCTTATTTTATATAAAAATAATTTATTATATATTAAATATTATTTTTTTTTTATTAATGTATACTTCTCATTATATTATTTCCCATATTAGTAAATTATTATACTTTTATTTTAAAAAATTGTGGTTATAATATAATTTATGTTATTAATAAATCTAAATGAATTCCTTTTTATTAGGATTTACTTTTTTTGTATCAATGAAGAAAAAAGAATAAGCTTTAAAATTTAATATATTGTTTTTTTCTTTTATATATTATTTTTTAATTTGCTGAAAATATCTCATTCAAAATTTTTAAAAATTCTTTATTGTAATTATTAAAATTTGATATTTTTATAAACTAAAATAGTTTTTATTTTATCTACTATTTCCTATAATTATTTTTCCTAATTGATAATATTTTTTCCTATTAATTGGGACTTTTAAATCAAATTATTAATTTATATTTCCACTTTATTTATATATTCATAATACAAAATAAGTTCTATTAGAATTATTTAAATCTTTTTTTATTATCAATAGAAAAACAAAATGTGCCATTATTTGATTCTCAGATTATTATTTGTAATTTATTTTTTTTATTTAAAAAAATGAAATATTTTTTGTCTCTGAATATTTTTAGAAATACTCTTAATGATGATGTATTTAAATGATTATCCCCTATGATGAGTAATTATAATTCTTATTTCGAGAATTTGAAATATAGTTAAAGCATATTAAAACAGATGAAACAAAAATTAAAAAATAATTTTTAAAAAAACATAAATTAAAAATTAAAAATAATTCAAAATCCAATAAAATATAATATATTATTATATTATCAAACTCCCAAAAAAACTATAATTAAATCAAATCAAATCAAATAAAAAAAAAAATGAATCCACTAAATCCTTCACCAGAACAAATGATGTTACCACAAGATAAAAAGACTCGTTCGGGTAATTGTTGTCTATCCTTTTCATGTTGGTTATTTTCTTTAGCAACATGGGCATCCCTAGCCACACTAATTATAAGTGCTATAACTAATAACAATGAATTATTGGGTCCATCTGGAGGAATCTTTGCATTCTGTTACATAGTTTATCTAATCCTAGAATTCTGTTCTCCAACCTGTAGTTACTTAATGAATAAACAAGGTGACCAAGGTATGTATTCTCAAATGGGAAAATTATTTTCTACTCCTCCTGTAATTAATTTCTATGCTGAATGCTATCATTATGAAACTCACCATTATACTACTAAAGATTCTGAAGGAAATGTAGAACATCATACAGAACAAAGAAAAGTTGTCACTCATAGAGATTCATATAATTTACCTTATTATTCTACTAAAGATGTAAGTGGGCTTTTTTTATTGAGAATGGATCTTGCTCAAGCTAAAAAAAAAGCTTTTATTAAATTACATTTACAGAAAGAAGTCAATTTTGCTGATTCTATTAGTTATATGGATTATCTTAGTCAGAAAGATTTATTTTGGAGAAGAAATCGTTTTTTTGATGTACATATGGATTTTAATGAAACTAGATATATTCCTGGTATGGAAAAACATAATTTAGTTAAAATTGGTAATGAAGATCCAAGTTCAGTTGCAATTGGTTGGTATATATTATTTGTGATTTTGACATTTGGTCAATTTTATAAACAATATGTTGATTCATTTTGTGTTTTTCAAAATTTCAAAATACGTAAATTAGTATCAACAAGATATAATTTATTAGAGCCTCAATTCATTCAACAATATCAACCTTTAATGCCAGCATTAAATTTAGTTGTCCAGCAATATAGTTATCAACCACAAGAAACAGGATATTGTTCATCAGAAGTTCAACCTGTTCTACCAACTAAAGAAGAATTAGAAAGAGCAAGTCAATATAATAATCAAATTCCAAATTATGGTCTTACTATCAGTGGAGGAGTAATTCAAGACATTCCTCAATTTAATGATCAAAATTATAATGTTCCTCCTCCTTCATTTACTTCAATGGCAGGAGATGCTGTATTGAATCAAAATCAAATTAATCAAAATCAAAATGTTAATATGACACCTACTTATATGAGTGGAAATGTCAATGCAGCTAGTAATGCTCCTGGATATAATCCACCTATTCAACCTATGCAACCTGGTCAACCCATAAACCAACCTAATATTAATATGGCTGGAAATGCACAAAATTACGGAAATGGAGGATATAATCCAGGGTATGGAGGATATTAATTATTTTATTAATTTTTTATTAGATAAGTTTTTATACTAAATTTAATTTTCTTATTAAAGTGTTTTTAAATGTTTTTTAATTTTTTATTTATAAAATAATATTTATTTAAAATAAAAATATTATAACTTCCCTATAAATGCAAAATATTATCTTAATTTAATTAATAAGAGAAAAAAAAATTAACCAAGTTATAACAATTATTACTTATTATCATTTATTTATTTGAATTATATAAACCATATAAAATAATACTATATTTTTTTCAAATAAAAAAAACTTCATAAAAATACTTTTAAAAGACTTAAAAATTTTTAAACCACTCGTCATACTCCATTCTCATTTTATCATCAATTTTCATTTCTTTATCATCTTCATGATTATCTTTTAAATCTTTAACATAATCAATAAACATTACATCATTTTTTTTATCAAAATTATCTTTATTCATAATAGGTTTATATGGAGAAGGCATATTCAACATAACTAAATCTTCCCAATTAAAATCTTTAAACCATATATGACTTTTAACTTGACTTAACTTAGCCATTCTAGTCATAGGGTTCTTAGTGAGCATTTGAACCATTAAACTCTTAAAATCTTTATCATCGCAAAAATCAGGAAATTCCATTTTATCATTTATAATAGCTAAATAAACATCCATTGGATCCTCTGCATTTTCCCCATATGGTACTCCACCACACATAAACTCAAACATGCATACAGCAATGGACCAGATGTCAACTTGGAATGAGTATCCTTCTCCTAAAATAACTTCAGGTGCCATATAATGAGGAGTTCCAATAATAGTATTTGTCCTATCAATTATAGCTTTAGCTGTTCCAAAATCTATTATTTTTATGTATCCATTTGCTATTACCATCACATTTTCTGGTTTAATATCACGGTAGATGAATTTACGCTCATGAAGATAGTCTACTGCTTCTAAGAGACTACCACCATAAAACTGAGTCTGTTCCTTATTGAGAAGACCTATATCACGGATAACATCAAATAGCTCTTTTCCTTTTATATATTCCATTAAAAAGTAGATATTTTTGTCATCTTTAAGAGATTTAACTAATTTAACAATGAAAGGATGGTCGATTTGAAGGAGGATTGAACGTTCTAAATTTAAGTTGTTATGAAGTTGTTCGTTATCAATTTGTTTTCTGGAAATTGCTTTTATAGCATAGTAAAATTTAGTCTTTTTATCATTTACTAATGATACATTACCATAATTTCCTGTTCCTAAATTTTGAACAAAATATAAATCTTTTAATTGAACTGATTCATCTTGAAGGTAAAGACGATTCATTAAATGTTCTTTCATATTTCCTTCTATTACATTTTCAAAATCACTTTGTGATATATATAATACTGTTACATCACCATTTGCTTTTATTGTTGCACTACGTTTTTCATGGAAAAATAAAGCTCTTTCACCAAAATATTCCTTTTCATTTAATGTTCTTATATATTTATCATTCACTAAAATATCGACTTTTCCTTTTTTCAAAATATAAAATTTATTCCCTTTCTCACCTTGAGTCATAATATTTTCTCCATCTTTGAAATTTTCTTCACGAATAACTTCAACTAAATGTTCCAATTTAGAAACAGTTAAATTTCTAAAAATTCTAACTTTCTGTAAAGTATCAATAATAGAAGTTTGAGTCATTAATTGTTTAAAACTCCCCCCTAAAATTTGAAAGAATTTATTGGTATCTGCTTCAACTAATAGACAATCAGGATGAGGAACAATATCAAAATCAATTTCCTCTTGAACTTCATTAAACAATTCTTTCTCAAATAAAATATCTCCTCTATTAGCAACAATATCATTTGTGATGCTATTAATTAAATTCCCATCAATAACAACAACAATTTTCTTACTTTTAATGTATCCTTTCTTATAAGCACATTCATCTTTCTTTAAATTAATCGACCTAAACAAATCTTTAACTTTATCAAGTAAATGAACATTAAACTTTCCGAAAATTTGACTTCTATTAAAAGAACTTTTAATGAAATTTAAATAAAGTAAACTTCTAAAATTATTACCTAACATACTTTTCAAAATACTTGTAGTAACACTATAACAAACACAATCACTTTTAGCAATACAATCTAAACTTCGAGTAGAATCAACTAAAATACTTCTCTCTCCAAAATTATCTCCTGTTTTTAAAGTCCTAACAACTCTTCCATCTAAAATACAATCAACTTCTCCTTCTTTTACAATATATAAACAATGAGCAGGATCTCTTTTTCTAACAATAAATTGTCCACTTTCAAAACTTTCTTTATAAAGAGAAGAACATAAAAGTGCTTTTTGTGCATGATCAATATTAGCTAATATAGGAATACTTTCGATGAAATTTTTACTTTGTTCGAAATTTTTTTTTGTAATGTGATCAACGATTTTTCTAAAATTTTTTCTTTCCATTACCCAAAGTAAACACTCTGTAATTGCTTTAGTAGATGTGACTCTCGTAGCACCATGTAGTAAAGCTAATTCCCCAAAGGATTCACCTACATTAAGTATTCTCTTTTGATTATTATTTGATATTACTTCTACTGTTCCTTTTTTTAATATATAAAAATAATTTCCTATTCCTCCTTCTTTAAATATATAAGTATTTGGTTTTATTGATGCTAAGGACATTTCTTTTATTATTTCTTTTCTAGCTTTTGTTTCTAAGTCTTTCATAAAGAAATGTTTTAATAAACAATTATCTATTAATTCTTTGTCATCACTTAAACGATTGTGTTTTTGAATTATTGTTAAAACATTTTTTTCATATTCTTCACTCATTTCATTTTTTTCATTTACTATTTTGGCTTTTATTACTTTTCTTTCTTTGATTGGTTGTTCTTCTTTTTTTGTTTCTTGAGCTTTTGTTGATATATTTTTTCGCTCAGAACGATTATTTGATTTTATCGTTCGTTGACTATGAGAAAGTTTCTGACGAAGAGATTCTTTTTGTTCTAAATTTACATCTAATTCTATTGGCGATTCCATTGGTTTTTTTTCTTTATTTGTTACTTGTTGTGATTCAATTATTGTTATGTCGTGAAAACATTTGGTTCCCATTCAAGTTTAATTTTATTAGAATTCAATTTAAAAAATATTTATTTTTTTGAAATTATATTTTTTAAGAGAAATTATAAAGATTTTTTTATATTTTCTTAATTATATTTTTTCTATTTTTTGCCTTTATTGTTTTTCAAAGCTTTTTCATATATTTTTTGGTTAAAATGAAATAATGATGATTATTTTGTATTTATTATATAATTAATATTTTTTTTTAATGTTTAAAATCATATTTTTAGATTTTATTTATTAATTCTAATCTTCAAAAAAAATTATATATATTTATATAATATTAGATTTATGAATTTTTTTTTTAATTAATAATTTAAATGTAAAAATCTCAAATAAAATAATATTTTATGTTCTATTTTAAATATTTATAAATTTCCACCATCAAATAGGAAGTTATAATTTTTATAAAACTTAGAAAATAATATAATTAAATTCATATTATATCTGAGTTGTTTTAATTAAAAAATTATTATCATTCCAGAAATAAAAGTATAAAAGGAAAAAATTCCCTTAATTCATTAAACAAAAATAAATCAATTTTCCTATATTTTTTAAAAACATATAAATAATCTTCAATAAGAAATTAAAAAAAAAATTTAAGCAAAAATAAAAAGAATAAAAATCATTGAAGATAAAAACGATTTTAAATATATTATAATTTTACTTAATATTTTGTTGAATAAAATTATTTATTAACTGAAGTATTAGTAAATAAAAATTAATATTTTTTTATTCTTTTAAATTTAATTTTTTAAATAATTTAAAAAATAAATAAAAAAATGAAAATTTTTGATTTTTCTAAAAGAAATTTAACTGAAATGCCTTTAATTTCTGAAAATTCTGTTTTTGAATATATTCTTGATAACAATTCTATTTCTCAAATAGAAATAATTCCAATAACTTGTCAAAAATTATCAATATCAAATAATAAAATTTCTAATTTGAATTCAAAATTAGAAGGAGAATTCCATTTAAAAATTTTAGACATTTCTTTTAATAGGATAATTTCTTTGGTTGGATTTAATAAATTTTTTTTGTTATCTGAATTAAATTTATCTAATAATTATATTAGTGATGATCAATTACAAAATTTAAAAAGTCTTTTATATTTAAAAACTTTAAATTTAAGTAATAATAATTTAAAAAGCGGTGAAATATCAAATTTAATTGCTAATTTAAAATCAATTGAAAAAGTTAATATTTCAAATAATAATATAGAAAATTTAGAATTTAAAAGCAAATGTGATACTCTTCTTCAATTAGAAATTGATTTAAATAAATTAACAAATTTATCTTTTGAAAATAAATATACTTTCCCTAATTTAATGTATTTATCTATTAATGGAAATAAATTAAATAATTTTCCTACTGTTAATAACTTATGTAGTTTAGAATATCTTTCAATATCTGAAAATGAAATTAAAAATTTTGAAATTACAAATTTAAAAAATTTAAAATTCCTTCAATTAAAAGGTAATTTATTAACTTCAAATAAAATTCAAAATTGCTTACAATACATTCAATTTTATGAATGCTCTTATAATAATTTAAATAATTTTATTATTTCTGGAAATCATAATAATATAAGTAATTTATTACTTGATAATAATAAGTTAATGAATATTGATTTTGAAGAAAAAAATAATTTTTGTGATAATGTTGAATTATTGGATTTATCTTATAATTTATTTGTTGAAATTAAATTCATTGAAAATTTTACTAATTTACAAAAATTAAATTTATCCTTTAATCAATTAAGAAATTTAAATAATATTGTTAATCATTTAGAAAAAATAAAAAGTTTAAGAGAATTAAACTTAATAGAAAATGATTTTAATAGAAATTTATATAATTTAGAAGTTGTTCCAAATGAAATTTTTAATACATTAAAAGACTATTTTAATCATCCTAATGTTAAAAATTTAAATAAAAATAAATTAATATCTTATAGAAATTATCTAATTTTAGCAATTGAAAATTTAAATAATTTAGATATGATTGGAGTATCAATTGAAGAAAAATCAGAAGTAATAAAAAATAATTCAAATTATAATAATTCAGTTTATTCAAAGAAAAATCCTAAATTAACCAATTCAACAAGAAATGATAATAATAACAACAATAATAATTCATTAAGAAATAAATTTAAAGAAAGTATGAATAATAATCATAAAAATAATATAAACAATAATATTAAAAATCCAAATTTTTCTTCATCATTAAGTAATCAATATAATATAAAAGATAAATTTAAGACAATAAATAGTAATAATTTATCAATAAATGATACAGAAAATAATTATATCAGTGAATTTGAAATTAATGAAAATATAAAAAATACATATAATATTTTAAAACAAACTTTTATTAATATATGTGATTCAAATGGATTTATAATATATAAAGATTATGTTCAATTAGCTAATGAATTATCTTTAATATATAATATAGAAAATTATTTTAATGAAATTAACAAAGAAATAAAGTATTTAATCAAAAATTCACTTCTTCCTAATAAATTCCATATAAGAGATTTTATTAAAATTATTAAAAATTTAAAGTATCAAAAAATGTTTTTTATAATTGAAAAAAAATTAAAAGAAAATCCAAATATTTTAAGTAAAAGTTTACATTTTTCATCTCAAAATTTTAATAATTTACATAATGGAAATGAAAACGATATGAATAAATTAAATACAATTATTAAAGATATAGATAATACAAATTATAATTATAATCAAGATTATGATAAATTAAATATAAATTATGATATTTTAAATCAAAGAATTTTAAAAACTCCATTATTAACAAATCAAAAAAATTTTTCAGATAATAATTCTAATCATAATAAAGAAATAACAATACAAAATTTAAAACCAATGAATCAAAATAAAAATAAATGTTTTAATTTTTTATATCAATCAAATAGTGAATTAAACAATTCTCCAGATTTAAACAATAAAAATTTTTTAATGAATTTTTTATATTTTATAAATCATATATCTTTTCCTTTAAAATATTATGATATTAATCAAAGCTTTTTAATAACTATTACTGAAGAAGAAAAAGAATATAAATTTTTAAAGGCTTTCATTAATAATTTTAATATAAAAAATTTTACTTTAGAAAAATGGTATTGTCATGAATATTATCATCAAGTATTTTCAAATTATTTTTCAATTGAATTTTTATTTGAAAATAATTTACTTTTATTTTATTCATATTATAATGAAATAATTGATAATTTTTTTAATGATATTTATCAAATAAAAGAATGTTTCTTAATGATTGAAGAAAATCCTAATAATTTAATAAATAAAAATTCAGAAAGTAATAAAATAGTAATGTATGCTTTAGTACAGAAAAAAAATTTAGAAAATAATGTAATTGATAATATTGTTTATAATAAAAATGATGATAAATTTTATTTTAAAAATCCTTTTGATTGGATTGGTAATAGTGATTCAATTGAGCAAGTAAATAAAAATTTTGTTTTTGGAAAAAATAATAATTCAAATATATTAGTCCCTATATATGTTATAAATATTTTAAATTAATTTCATTCATTTATTTAATTGTTTTATATAATATAAAATTTAATATAATTTAGTTTTTTTTTATTTTTTGGCAAAAATTATTATAATTAATGTAATATTAATTTGAAAATCATTATTATTATTTAAAATTTTTTTTAGATTGAATGATTTTTTTAATTTCATTAAATACTTTTTTTTATTTTAATATTATCATTAAAAATTTGTTTTTATTTTATAATTCATTTCATTATAATAATCAATTTTAAAAAAAATATCATTAAAATCATTATATTTAATTTTTCTTTTTGATAGAATATTTAAATTTATATTATCTTTTGTATAATTAGAACTATTTCTTTTTATATTTCTTGCTCAATTATTTTATATTTTTTTTATCATTTCTATAAGAATTAATTCCTAATCTGTAAGAAAAGGATTACTTATCATCAAATTTCTTTATCTTTTCTTTATATTTTTGAAAAAGTATTTTTTGAATTTGATTTCTTTTTTGAATCAACTCTTTCTGAAAAAAATTTGTCTTTTCATAAATATAAATTTGTTCCTGTTTTTGTGTGGCCATGGATAAATAGATTTTTTTTAAAATTTTGATGGAAAAAAAAAAAAATTTTTTGCCGATATTTTCTTATGAATTAAGAATAGAATTTAGAAAGAATATATAAATAATTTTTTTTAGAATCAAATAAAATTCATATTAAGGAATTTCTATTTTATTTAGGTAACAATCAAATAAAGATTAATTATTAATTCCTTTAAATGATTAAATAACATTTTTTATATATTTGAATAATTCAAAACAATGAATTTATATAAAAAATTAAATTAAAAATTTTAAAAATTTTCTTAAATTTTAAATAAAAAAAATGGATGAAAACAATAAACTTTTAGATAAATTATATTTGAATCCAGTAATAGAAGGGAATACTCACAGAAGAGTTTTACATCCAATAAGACAAAAAGAATTAAACAAAAAGACTTTAAGTTCAAGTCGTTCAGTAGGAGATTTATTTTCAGGATTAAATGGAAATGTAATAATGCAAAATTGGAACACAAAATCTAACATACCAAAAGATATAGGAGAATGTATTAATCTTCCTGTGATTGTTGATAGAAAAAAAATATCTAAATTAAAAAATTTGAGTAGTCTTAACATAAACAATAATAGAAATTTACTAAATGAAAAAAAATTTAATTTTGATGTTAAAAAAGTTAAATTGAAAAGTATTCAAGATTTAAAAAATGAAAATTTAAATTCTGTTTCAAATAATTTAAAAAATGTTGAACAAAAAATAATGAATTTATCAAATAAGAAATTTTCTTTTAATTATTATCCAAAAGAATCTGAAAATTCATTTCAGAAAATGAAAAGAAGTGAAAGTCAAAGTTTAATTTATAATCAAAATGATAATGTAAAAATAGATAACTTAATTTTAAACGATAATAACGAACAATCAACTAAGGAATCAATATCAAAAGGTAATTCAATTTCTTTAAAAAAAAAAAAGAAAAAAATTCCAATTGACTTTACTAATTTTAGACAACATTTATTTTTACAAGATAATGATTTCTTATATGCAAAAAGAATAGGAGGACCTGTTGATTTTTTATTATGTTCTTACCAAGAAATAAATAAGTTAAGTAATTTTCAAGTTTCTTCAAAAATAAAATCTTATTTAAAAAATAAAATATCTCCTCAAAAGAATTTTGAATATTTAACTATTTCAAAAAATACTATTTTACATTATCAAAAAGGAGTTCCTCATTTATATTCTGTTAATGAATGGATTAATAATTATACTAAATATAAAAAATTAATGGAAATATCATTATTTAAAAATTTTAAAACTGCTAAATTATTTGAATTATGGAGTAGATTTTATAAAAAAACTAAAAGAGCTTATTATACAGAAAAATTAAAAAAAAGATTTCATTTAATAGATATTCATTTATTAAGAGGGATTTTGGATATAAGAAAAATTTTAAAAGAAATGGTATATTATAATTTATTTAAAATAGAAATTCCATCACCAGTTTTTTTGAATAAATTTAGCCAACTTTATGTTGATGGATTACAAAATAATAATAGAAAAATAGATGATTTTAGAAATAGAGTAAAAAGAGAATTAAATAATGCTTGTAAATTTTCTTATTTAAATTTTAAAAAAATAAAAAATATTACTTTAGATGATAATGCTACTTCAGATGAGAATATTGAGAATGTTAATGATAATAATGAAAATAAAGCAAGTGAAAATTCAAATAATGAAAAAAATAATGAACAAAATGAAAATAATAATAATACAGAAAAAAAGGTATTATCAAAAAAAGCAAAGGAAAAAAAAACACAAGAAAATAATTTACAAGCTTTTTTAAAAGATGCTATTCCATATGCTCAAGATGCTACAAGAAAAAGACATTATAAAAAATTATTAAGATATATTCGTTTAATAGATTTTTTATTCAATCAAGCAAAATTTGATTTAATTATATTTTCATTAAAAATGCTAAATAAAAAATTTGAAAGATTATATGAAGCTTATTTAAATGAATGGTCAGATAATCCAATAATTGTTGCAGTGATATTAACTTTAGGAAGTAAAATATCATATAATCCATCAATGGAATTAATTAAAACTGCAATTTTTGATCATTTTATTCAAGAAAATATATATACTACAATATATAAAAAAAGCTTTATTGATCCTCAAGAATTTCCACAATATATGATTTGCTTTGAAGAAGTTTTTGAAATTTCAATAGATCAAAATTCAGTTTTGAATGGGAGAGTTAAAGAAAGTGATGAATTTAATTTTTATTATAAAAGCATTAAAAAAAACTTTGATAATTGCCATAAAGCTTTAAATAAATATGCAAATGATTTAACTCCAATATTAAATAATTATATTTCTAATTCTAAAATTAATTTTGTTGAACTTGAAGAAGAAGCAACTCATGAAGAATTAAGAGATTTAATTGTTAAATTAAAAGAAGAAGATCAGAAAGTAAGAGCATTAAAGAAAAAAATTAATATAGGTTTATTTGAATTTCAATTAGATTATTTATTGGATCAAGTAGTATATGAACCTAGGAAATTGTTAAAAAAATGTTTTTTAATGATTCCTAATATTTTAGTGAGAAAAACTAAGTTATTAAATGAAAAAGTAGAAATATATTATAAAAAAATAATGAATAATCCAACTAATGTAGAAACATTTATTTCTTTAAAAAAAGAATGTGAAGAATGTACTAAAATAAGAAATACTATTGATGAAGAAGAGGATGAAATAAATGAATTAATTAATATAGCTCATAATTATAAAGAAATAAGATTACAAGAATATGATAAAAAGTCAATTAGTGAATTAAAAATATTAAAAAATAGATTTGAAAGAAGATATGATTCAGTTGTTTATTTTATTGATAATAATATAGCAAAATTTAGAAATGATTTAATGGTAAAAATAAAAAAATTTGATGATAAAATTAAGCATTTAATAACAGAATTAAATGAAGATATAATAAATATTTACCATGAAGATACTGCTGGTCCTATTTTATTTTTAGAAGATAAATCATTACAAATTGAAAGAGCTGTTGAAAATAAAAAAATTTTTCAACAACAAGAAATTGATATTGAAATGGAAGAAATATATAAAAGTAATTTTGAAAATTTAGATGAATTAACATATCAATATGATTTAAAAATGAAAATATGGAAAAATATTTCTGAATTTCAAAAATTAAAAAAGAAATTAGATAATACTCAAATTTTAAGTATGGATACTAAATCTTGTGAAAATTTAATTGATAAATGGATTAAAATTTGTAAAGTCTCTCTTATTGATTTAGATAATTCTAATGTTCCAAAAGAATTTTTAGAAAGAGTTTTAATTTATCAAAAAGTAAATGAAATTGTTAAAATAATTCAAAATGAAAATATTCAAAAAATTGATAATTTAAAAGATACTTTAAAATTTATATTAGGAATTAATTTTGATTTTAATGAAAATTTCTTTACTGTCGGTAAACTTTTAAAAATGGAAAATATATTTAATTTATTAGATGAATTAAGAAAATTAAATTTAAGAGCAAATGAAGAAAAAAGAATTAAAATAATATATAAAAATACTTATGATGAATATATTATTCATCATATTCCTTTAAAATTAAAAGTAGATAATGAAAAAGGAAGTCAAAAATTTATTATATTATTTTCTGATTTTGATAAAGAATATGAATATATAGAAAAAAATTTAATGATTTTAAATCAAGAATTATTAAATGAATATGCTTCAGTTATTGAAAAAGATTTAAAGAAATTAATAAGTAATTATTATAAATATGAAAATTTCTTAAATTCTTTTTATGATTATCAATTATATATGTTAAAAAGCGAAGCTTTAATTTTTAATACAGAATTTCAAAAAGAAATGCCTACAGAATATAAAAAATTAATAAGTGAATCAATGACTAAAAATTTAACAAAAATTTTAAAAGATTCCCTTATCTTAAGTAAATATATAGAAAATTCCCATGAAAGAGTAATGAACTATTTATCTAATTTAATAAATAATTATGAATTAAATTACAAATCAATAAATATATATTTAGAAAGGAAAAAAAAAGATTTTCAAGAATTTTATTTATTATCAGATGAAGATTTATTAAATTTATTTCAATATAAAGAAAATTTCGAAATAAGACAAAAATTACTTTTGAAATTCTTCCCTTTTATGAAAGAAATAAAACCAGGAAATGATAATGAAGAATTTATGAAAATAAAAACATTTTTTTATAATGAAGAATTAAACATTAAATATACAAAAACAACAAGAACTTTAAAAGATGATATAGAAACTTTTCAACAAGGAATTACAAAAAGATTAAAAGAACAATTTAAATTATTTAAAAGAGAATTTGATGGTTCTCAAAAACCAAAAAGTAAAAAAAGACCTTTTGAAGTAATTATAGATACAATTAAAAATAAAGATAATATTGCTCAAGCAATATCTCAATGTGTTTATTATTCAATTTATGATTCTTTAGAAAAAAGTTTAGTTAATGAAGAAGAAGCTTTTGATAAATTATTTGATTTATATCATGAAAATAAAAATGGAAAAAAAGAAGAATATATTAAATTATTAAAAAATGATTCAACTAATGATTTACAAAGAAAAATTTTAATATCTTTAATTTCTTTAGAAAATTATTTTATTACAATGATTGAGAATTTAATCAGAGAAGATGTTGTTAATCCAAATGATTATACTTTTCAAGTGATTGTATCAATAAAATTAGAAAATGATTTCATTAACATTAAATTATTTAATTGTTCTTTTGAATATGGAAATGAATATGTTGGTTTGCAAAATAACTTTTATTTTCTTCCTCAAACTGAAAAGATTTTTATTTCTATTTTCAATGTTTTATCTTTAAAAAAACCATTTTTAATTTTTAACAATCAAAATTATTTAAAGAAAGAAACTTTATCGATTATAAGTAATGTATTAGGAAAATATATTAATTTCTTTGAATGTAATGAAAAATTAGAAATAACTGGTATTAATAATTTATTTTATGGATATATGAGAAATGGAAACTGGATTTGTTTAGAAAATGTTAATGTAGTAGAAAATAATATATTAAATTTAATTTCTGATAGAATTATGGAAGTTTATAGAAATATAAAAGCTTCTATTGAAGAAGGAATTTATATTGAAAATCAAAATGAAAGATATTCAATTAATGAAAAACACTTTAATATTTTTTTAAGTTATAATGTAGATTTTATAGGAAGAAAAAATATCGATTCTATTCCTATTAATATTAAAGATTACTTTAGAATAATTGGAATGAATAATATTAAAATAGAAATTTATTTGAAATTAGTTTTAAAAAACTACGCAATTGATAATCCTGATGAAATTGGAAGTAAAATTATATTTATAATAAAAAACTTAACAAGTAAAAGTGAGTGTTTTAATCAAAAAGGATTAAGAGAAAAAATTGAATTTAATTTAATCAAAAAAATGAAATTTTACTTGATGGATAATATACAATTAATAAATAAAAAAACAATTAATAAAATTTTAAAAAGTTGCATGTTTAATATATTGAATCCATTTATAAAATATGATGAAAATGAAAAAAACAATATTGAAAAGTTAATAAATATAATTTTCTGTGATTACGAAGAAGAAGAAGAAAAGTTAAGAATAGAAAAAGAAAATACATTAAAAAATAAAAATAGAAAAGAACCAACAAATGAAAAGAAAGAAAAAATAAATCAAATAATTAAATTAAATTTATTTGATAGTACAATAGAAAAAGAAATAAATAAATTCCATTTTCAAAACGAAGAATATTTCAATAAAATAAAAGACTTATATTTAAATTTTGAGAATTTTAATTCTTTTGTAATCGTAGGACCAGTTTTAACAGGAAAAACAAATATATTAGTAACTTTAAGAGATATATCATTACAATTAAATAATATTAATAATGAAAAATATCCAATATTTGATTATATTAAAATATTTCAAAATTCAATGACATATGAAAAGTTTTTTTTTGAAAATAATGTTATAAAATCACATCAAAATTCAAATTATTTTTTTAAAAATATTTTAGATTTATTAATTGATGGAAGTGATTATGATTTAAATGATATTGATGAACATTATAAAAAAACAAATTTAGTTTCTTATACTAAATTAATTGAACATAATAAAAGTGAATCAAAAAGAAAAAAATCTACTGTTAGATATGATGAAAAGACTTCTTCTGAGAATGAAGAAGAAGAAAAAAAAAATGAAGAAGAAGAAAAAGAAGAAAAGAATAATTCAGAAAATAATAAAGAAGAAAATATTAATTCAAAAGATAATGAAAATAAAGTAAATTCAAAATCTGAAAAGAATAATATTGAAAATAATGAAGAAAATAAAATAACAGAAAAAGAAAAAGAAAATTTAAAAAATGAAGAAAATAATGAAAAAATAATAGAAGAAGAAAAAAAAGAAGAAGAAAATTCTTCAGAATCAAAATTAAATTCAAATCAAAATCAAAATTATTTAACAATAAATAATATAAGTGATGAAAATCAAAGAAAGATAAAATCAATAATTTTTGATGGTTCAATATCTTTTAATTGGTATTCTAATTTAACAAATTTATATGATAGCTTTTGTCAATTTACATTAACAGATGCTTATAAATTGAAATTAAATGATATTAAATTTATATATGAAACAAATTCACTTAATCAAGCTTCTCCTACTTTTATTACTGAACAAAATATTTTTTCCTTTTCATATAATAATTTTTCCTGGTTAAATATTGCTTATGCTTTTATTGAAACAAATTATAAAATAAATTTAAATGAAGAATTAAAAAATTATGTTAAAGGATTATTTGAAAATTATATAAGTCCAATTATTGATTTTATAGAAATGAATAGAATAAAATGTTTAAATTTTTGTATTAATGAAAATTTCATTATTATTAACTTAATAAAAATTTTTGATTCTTTAATTCCTGTTTTTGACTTTAATGATAATAAAATAGGAAGAAAAAATTATTCTTATATTCCAAAAATAGAAATAATAAAAAGGCAAACATTAAATATTTTTATTTTTTCTTGTACTTGGACAATGAATTTATTAACTAATTTCTTAATAAAAACAAAAATAGAAAAAATAATAAATGATTTATTTAAATCTGATGATTTAAAAGGACCAATTTTAGATTATTATATTAATGAAGAAAATTATGAATTTACATTATGGAATAATATATTAACAAATGATAAATATAATCCTCCTACTTTTCCAAAAGGCTTTGTTTATCATTATAATAACGATTTTATTATAACAAATGACTTCTTACCTTATGTTTATTTAATTAGGAAATTTATTCTAAATCAAATTCCAATGTTTATTGTTGGAAAACCTTGTAGTGGAAAAACATTTTTGATTAAATATATTATTGATGATTTAGATAAGGAAAAATCTAAGATTAAAAGTTTAAAATATAATATGACTTATTTAACTAAATCTAAAGAAATTGAAAGTTTTATTAATAATCATTTAGATAATTTTAGAAGGAAATATTTAGGAGATAAATATGGAAGAAAAACTATTATTTTTATTGATGATGTTCATGTTAATCAAAATCCAAATCAAATTAACGAATTATTTAGAAAGTTTCTTTCGATTAAATGTTTTTATGATGATAAAATAAATTTTATGAAATATTATCAAGATGTTAATTTAATTAATGTTAGTGGTTGTTATAATTATCCTTCTTATGAAAATAATACTTTTAATGATGATTCAAGTAATAAATTTGATTTTATAAGATATATTAATAGATTTAATTTAATTACTATAAATATTGTTTCTACGAATTGTTCTCAGATTTATAAACCGACTTTTGAATATTTTTTAAGAAATTTTATTCCTAATACTTCAAATATAACTGCTAATCAATATTTACAAGTTGAATTTTTATTAGTAGAAAATTTAAATAATAATATTATTCATTCTTATAATAATTTACATTATTCTTTTAATTTAAGAGATATTACAAATGTAATTCAAAGATTTCATATGTTTATTTTTAAAGGGACTAATGAATATCCTGAATATTTAAAAAAAATATTTTTCTATGAAAACTATTGTATTTATACTGATCAAATGATAAATATAGATGATGTTAAAATGTTTAAAAAAGTAATATGTGATGTTTATAATTCTATTTTCAAACAAGATAAAACAGACGAAAAAATTTTTGAACAAATAGATAATGATTCATCTTTTATTTTTGGAAAAAATTTTATTGATGTTTATGAAGAAAATAAAGAAAAAAATTATATTCCAGTCAAAGACTTACAACATGTATATATAAGTAAAAAAATAGATTTTAAAAATTTTGTTAAACAAAAAATAGAAAAATTTTATCTGGATTCTTATTTAAATGGAGGTGGAAAAAATAGTGAACATAAAAATTTTGTTATTCATGATTTTAATGATAAATTAATAAATTATATAATAAGAATTTTAAGAATTTTAGAAAGTGATTTTCATAGCTTAATTATAATAGGAAATATACATTCTGGAAAAGAATTATTATTAAAAATAGCTTTATATATTTTCCAAATTCCTTTTATTGAATTAGAAATTAGAGATTTAATCTTAAATGGTGTTATTTCTTTTATAAATAAAACTATTAATAAAATATTAACTGAATGTGTATATAATAATAGAAAGATGTATTTAATTTGTCAAAATGAAATTTTTGAAAATTTAAATTCTGAAAATAAATTAGTTATTTTAGAAACAATTTCTAAATTATTAAATCCAGATATGGCTATTGATACCTTCTCTAATTTTTTTGATGATAAAAATTATGGAAAAATAGATTTAAAAGAAATGGAAAATAGAATAAGAAACAATTTAAATATATTTATTGGTATTTCACCCAATTCTGAAATTTATAGAAAATTATTTACTTATTACCCTTATATTGTTAATAATAGTAATATTTTATATATTGCAGATTATAATGAAGATTATATTGAAAATATAAGCACTCAAATTTTAGGAAAATTTGAAATTCCCACTTCTTTAAGTAAAATTATGATTGAAATTCATAATAAAGCAAAAGAATTATATGAAGAATATTCAAAATTAATAAAAATTGATTTACCAATTAATCATAAAAATTATATGTTGATGTGTGATTTTATTTTAAATAATTATAATAAACATAAAAGCATTTTAAATCACAAAAAGCAAAATTATGAATATTCTAAGAATGTAATAAATAAAGTAAATGAAGTAATTATAAATTTACAAGAAGATATTAAAAAAAGAACTCCAAAAAAAGAAACTTTTGAAAAATTAGAGTTAAATAAGAAAAAAATCTTAGAATTAAATCAAGAAAAATTATTAATAAGAGGGAAAAAAAATGAAGAAGAAAAACCTTTAAATATATGTAGTCAAGAATTAACAAAAAAACAAAATGAACTAAATGATATTTTACAACCTTTTAAAGACTCAGTGAAAAAAAATTCAAATTATTTATTTAAATTAACAGATAAAGACATTTTAGAAATAAAAAATACATGGGAAAGTTTTTCTTTTGGAAAATATCTTTTAAGCAAAATTTATGAATGTCTAAAGGATCCAAATTATAGTGATTATGATAATATAAAAAAAACTATTGATATAAAAACCTTTAAAGAATTAATAAAAATAGATTATTCAAATGCACCTGATTTTTTAGTTAAAATTACTAAAGAAATTTTAAATAACATTGAATTTAATTCATCAGATAAATTTAATAAACCATACAAATTAGCAGGTGTAATATGTGATTATTTTGGTTCTTTAAATAAATATTTTGATATTTATTTTTCTCAAGTTGAAAATTTAAAAGTTATTTCAGATTTAAATGAACAAATAAATAAACATAAAGATATTATATCAAAATTAAATGAAAAGTTCAAACAAATTGATAATCAAATTATGGTTGTTGAAAAAGAAATGTCTAATGATGAAATTTTAAGAAATAATATTCAAAATCAAATTGATAGAATTCAAAATGTAAATAAAGAAATGAAAATATTTTTAGAAAAATCAACTGAAAATAATGAAATATGGAAAATAAATTTAGAAAATATTAATCAAATAATCAATTTCTTTGATTATTATATCATTTTTATTTCTGCTTATATAACTTATGCTCCAGTTCTTAATAAAAGTTATAGAAGTAAATTCCAAAATTTTATTTATGCTTTAATTGAAAGTTCATTAGAAGAAAAAATAAATGATGAAAAATTAATTAGTTATGATTTTATTCCTTTAATTTTAAATTTTTTAGATGAAACTAATGAAGATAAAGAATTATGTATTGCAATGAAAATGTTTAATGATTATATTCAAGAAAATTTAGTATTTATGAATATTTTTAAAAATAAAGAAATTTTTATTATTGATTATTATTATATTGCTAAAGATATATTAAGTTCATTTTTAGAATTTTCAAAAATGAAAAATATAATAAATGTCCAATTTAATACTTCAAGTAATGAATTTAAAGAAAAATTTGAAAAAGCATTAAAAATAGGGCAAATATTATTTATTGAAAATGTTTCAGAAATTAATCAAATATACTATTATTTCTTTGATTATATTAATCATAGATTTTTTGGTGATAAACATCAAAAAATTTTAAAATTTGAAAATAAAAAATTAGAAATTCATGAAGATTTCAAATTAATATTCTTAAAAAATAACATAAATAAAGAAAATATGAAAATCGATTCAGACATTTTTTCAAATATGCTAATAATAAACTTTAATATAAATAGAGGAGATATAAAATGGAATTTATTTAATAAAATTTCAAGAGCAGAAGAAGAAAAGTTATATTTAATTTTTAAAAAACAAAAAATTGAATTAATAAAAGAATATTCAAAAAAAAAGGAATTTGAACTTAAAATGATGACTTCAATTCTTCAAATGGATTTAAGTGGAAATGTAGATAAAATACAAAATATGAAAAATGTAAATGAAAAATATTTAAATGATTGTCAATCATATGAAAATTGCATTGAGAAAATTAATCAAATTGAAAAGCTAAATAATTTAAGAAAATATCATTTTGCTAAAAAATTTGATTTAATATCTAATGATTCTTCTATTGTTTATAAATGGTTAAGTAGGTTTTTTATTTTTAATAATTTATATATATTTAAATTTGAGTATTTTTGTGATATTATTATTGAATTTTTAATTTCGAAAAGAAAAAAAAAGGAATCAGAAAATAAAAAAAATGATAATAAAAATTATAATTTTAATGAAGAAAACGAGAATGAAAATGAAAATGAAAATGAAGAAGAAGAAAAAAAAACTGATGAAAATAATGATGAAAATAGTAATGAAGAAAATAAATATGAAGAAGAAAAATTAATGAGTGATGATTTATCAGAATATATTTATGATAAAGAAGAAACTAAAGAATTAATTTTGTTTATATATGATAAAATTAATGGAATATTTATAAACAAATTTGAAAAAATAACTTTGAAAATAATTTTTATTTGCATTTTCTTATTTATCACAGGGAAAATATCTTCTGAATTCAAAAAGCATTTTTACACTATTCAATATTTATTGAAAAATAAGAAAATCTTTGAAGAAGAAAAAGATAATGTTAAATCACCATTTGAAATTTTAAATGATGAAGAATGGAATATCTTTAATAAAATCAATGAATATTGTAATTCTATTTTTTCTCCAATTATAGATGATATAGGAAAAAACCCAAGTTTTTGGAATGAATATTTATCTGAAGATGTTTCGATTATAAATAAAACTGAAAATCACTATTTAAAAAATTACTTTAATTTTCCTGAAAATATTGAACCATTTATAAATCCTATATCTAAATTTTTATTCTTTTATATTTTAAAACCTTTTAGAAGTGAAATGATTATTGAAAAGTTAATAAAAGAAAATTTATTTGAAGAAGAAAATTCAAATTTTATTTCAATTAATTTAGATTTAATCAAATCATTTTATGAATATAAAATCAATAATCATTACGCAATTTTATTAATAGCACCAAAAAATAATATAAATGCTTATGATAAATTATTACATGATTATTGTTATACTCAATTAGTTTCTAAACCAAATATAAATGTAGTGAATGTAAATAATAATCTAGTTCAAAACCAACAAACTTCATTTTCTGATATAAAATATAAAGAAATAGCTTTAAATAATTTATATGAAATTAATTCTCAAGATATGGAAATTATACACAATTACATGAAATTTGGAGGTGTTATAATTATTAAAAATATTAATTTTTCACGTCTTTCATTTTATGAATTATTTGATGATATATCATCTATGAAAAAAGAAGATATTTCTTCTTCTTTTAAATTAATTTTAATTGCAAAAGATAATGAAATTTTGGTAAATAATGAAATAATTAATAAATGCCTTATTATTAATTATTATAGTAATATTAATGATAATTCTATTAAAAAACAAATAATGAATTTAGTTGAAAAAATACCAAAAGAAATTTATGATAATTTAATTAATATTCCTCTTCATTATTTAAGAAATATAATGAGAAGATTTGTTTGTTATTATATTATTGCTTTTGGATTAATTAAAGTTCATAAATTTCATAATCCATTTGGATATGAAATAAAAGATTTAATTAATATTTTTAGATATATTGAAAAATATATTGAAAATAATAACTTAACTGAAGAAAAATATAATTTATTTATGAATCCTGAAAATGTAATTGGATTTAATTATATATACTTTATTTATCTACTTAATGATATTTTTATCTTTAGTAAACAATTTGATGACACTGAACTTTTTATAGTGAAAAAATATTTAAATAAAATCATAAATATGAAATATTTCGTTAAGGATGACTTTTACTTTTTAAGTGAAAAAATACAAATTCCAAGAAAGGAAAAAGATGAAGATATTACACCAAATGAATTTTATAATTATTTTAATTTATTTTCAAATGAAGATTATGAAAGTATAATTCCAAATAGAACAAAAGAAGAAAAAGAAAATTTACAAATTAATGATTTTCAACAAATATTTAATAATTTAGTTTGTTTACTTAAAGGAGAAAAAAATAAAGAATTAGAAAATGAAAATTTCAATATTAAAAGAATTCATAATATTTTACTTTGGTTTACTGAAAATTTACCAGATAAAATAAAATACTTATATAATTATGATAATCCAAATAGTGAAGAGAATGAAATTATAAATCCTTCATTATTTAAAATTAATAAATATGGAAGTTTTAATAATCCACTTGATGAAAGTTTACTTTATGAAATAAAATATTATAATAATTATATTACTTTTCTAGAAAATGAAATTCTAATAATGTTAAATATGACAAAGGGTATTTTAAATTATAATGAATATTATTATGATTTTTTCAAACAAATAAATCAAGATTTTATTCCTCATCAATTAAATATTTTTTGTTTAAAAAAGGAACAAATGAAACTAAGTACTTTTATTCTTTTATTAAATAGTAGAATAAAAATTATTAAAAAATGGATTAAAGATGGTTCTTTAGAAATTATTCCTTTAAATATTTTTACAAATTTATCTCTTTTTAAAAACTCTTTAAAAAATATGTTTTGTAAAAAATACTTTGGTGAAAATAAATTCAGTAAAATAACTCCAGATATGATTAAATTAAAATTTATATTGACAAAATATTCAAATAAAAAAGAATTAAATGAAGATGAAAAAGGAAAAAAAAATATAGTTTTAAATCATAATAATGATGTAATATTTGTAGATGGATTATATTTAAACAATGCTTTTATTGATGAGAAAACTAAAAAAATAGAAATTTTAGAACATAAGTATAAAAAATATAAATTAAATATTATTGGTATTTCATATTTAATTATAAATTACAATGAAGAAAAAAATGAAAGTGAAAATAATGAATCAGAAGAATCAAATGAAGAAGGAGAAGAAGATAAAAAAAAGAAAAATAATAAAGAAGAAAAAGAAGAAGAAAAAAATAATATAAAAACAACAAATATTGAAGATATTGAATCATTGAAAATATATATTGAAGAAAAAAAAAGAATAAAAGAAGAAAATAAATATTTAAAAGATGAACTTTTTGGTTATATTGAATTTAAACTTAAAAATCATAATAATATTATTAATGATGGTGAAAATTTAATTGTAGAAAATAATGTTAATATTATTATTGATGATAATATGGAAAAAATAAAGAAAAAAGAAGAAAAACTTAAAAAGTCAATTCAAGATAATGAACAATCAAAAAAAGAAGAAAATATGAAAAAAAAAGAAAATTTAGAAAAAGCAACTGAGGAAAAAAAAGACAATACAAAAGATAATTAATTAAAGAAATTATATGTTTTTAAATTATTAACCTGATTAATAATAGATTTTTAATTAATGAATCAATATAAGATTTTTTAATATATAGATAAACATTTATAATATTTTTTTTTGATAATAGTTTAATAATAAAAACAATAAAAAATTATCTTTAAATTTTAAATATTATTATTCATTAAGGAAAAAAATAAAATTAATTTTACAAATTATTTTATTCGGTATTTTTCAAAATTTAGAATATTATTATATAGATTGAATTAAAAGGTACATCGCTTTGAGCTTTTCATCACCTGTATTCATTTTTTTCTTCCTTCCCGCGGTATTTATCATGGAAAGGATTATACCGGGACTGAAGAGTAAGAATATATTCCTGGCAGCTGTAAGCCTGGTTTTCCTTGCTTTCGGACAGCTTGCCCTTGTGCCGCTTTTTATGCTGTCAGTTCTCATAAACTACATTTCAGGGCTGCTGCTGATAAAAATGAACAACGGCAGAAAAGCGGTTCTGACTGTAACTGTGCTGCTGGATATCGGAATGCTTGTCTTTTTCAAGTATACTGATTTTCTCATATCAAATATCAACAGCGTCTTTTCGTATCGCTGCATTTTACCGGAATCGCTTTGCCTCTCGGGATATCTTTTTTCACTTTTCAGGGGATATCATATGTTGCAGATACATACAGATATAGGGGAAAAGGCACTAAAAGCTTTCTGGATCTTCTTCTTTTTATGTCTTTTTTCCCGCAGTTTATACAGGGACCGATCCTGAGATTTGAAGATTTTGCTCCCCAGATCGCCTGCAGAACTGTATCTTCGGATAAAACGGTTTACGGAGCAAGGAGATTTATCACCGGCCTTGCCAAGAAAGTAATTATCTCTGCAGCAGCAGCTAAGGTTGCGGACAGTGTTTTCTCAACAGAAGGCCTGATCGACTGGAGACTTGCATGGCTCGGAGGCATCTGTTATGCTATCCAGCTCTATTATGATTTCTCCGGATACAGCGATATGGCTGTCGGTCTGGGACGGATCTTCGGGTTTCACCTCCCGGAAAACTTCCGCTATCCCTATGCCGCACTTTCCGTTTCTGATTTCTGGCGGCGCTGGCACATGACACTGACACGCTGGTTTCGGGACTATGTGTATATACCGCTGGGTGGCAACCGTGTTTCCCGTCCCCGTTACCTGCTGAACATACTGGCCGTCTGGTCGTTGACCGGTCTCTGGCACGGAGCCTCGTGGAATTTTGTCCTCTGGGGTCTGTACAACGGTTTACTCCTGATCCTGGAACGTTTTGTTCTGAAAACACAGGAACGCTGGCCCCGGATCCTTCGCCATCTTCTTACCTTTACGCTG
>JAJJLU010003832.1:0-28851 GCA_023807065.1 Isotricha intestinalis
TTTTCATATTCACCAGACCAAAATGGTCTTATTGCATCTGAAGTTATTAAGAGATTAAGAGAACATATTTTAGAAAATAAAAAGGATAATAAAGAGATTTTTTTTATAGCGAATGATGTATTAATTGGATTATATAATGAAAAAGGATTAAATTTTTAATTCAGAGCATTAAAAAAAAAGAAATTGTTAATGATATAAAGGATATAAGAGTTTTATGGATGAGTTTTATGGATTAGTCCTGTATTAATAGAGTTTATGAAAGCATTTATTATAGAATACTTGTTAAAGAAATAGACTATTTTATAAATAAGGACCATAAGTGATAATATGGATTCATTTTAGGTAATGCCACTTATGATTCCTGGATATAATAAATAATTTATATTTTAGTGAAGATGAATTAATTCTGGCTTTAGATCTATGTAAAGCCTTTGACACAGTATCACATCAATTGCTTCTTGAAAATTTAGTGAAAGAAAGTTTACTAAAAGAGATTGGGGTGTACACCATAGTGAAAATATGTGAATATCTTTTTTATTATAATTAATTATATTTTTAATAAAATAATAATTTTTCGATTATTTTTATCTAAAATTTGATTCTTATTATAAAAATAATTATTTCTTTGATATAAATAATTATAATAATTTTTATTATTATTTTTTGGAGGATATATTATGTTTGATAAATTATTATTATAATAATTATTATTATTATTTTTCTTTAATTGAGAAAACCTTATTTTATTCTTCTTTAATATAATTCTTTAATCTTATTAAATTTCCTTTTTTTTCCTATTTCTTTCCTTATGAATTTATTAATTTTATAATATTTTATAAATATATTATCTTTCTTTCTTATTACTTCTATCACTTTAGTATTGTAAAATTTATTTTTATAATAAAATAAGAATCCATAATTATCAATGACACAACTACAACCTAAATGAAAGAAACCACACTTTTTACAAACATTGAATTCTTTATATTTACATTTTTCTTCTATATGATTTTTTCCTAAACAATAATTACATATATTTAATTTTTTTTCTATAATTTTCTCTTTAATACAATCCTATAATTTTTTATATTTTCTTTTATTTCCTTTTTTAACTTTATCAGTATTAATTTCTTCATTTTCTTCAAATTTTATATTTTCTTTATATCTCTTTCATTTTTATTATTGTTATTAATTTTATTTTCTTTTAAATCTTTAATTTCTTCTTCACAATTAGTAACTCTTTTACTATCTTGTTCCATCCATCTTTTATATTTTTTAGTCTTTCTTCAACATACTCTTCTTTACTTTTATTAACTTCTTTTTTATATTTTTCAATTAATTCTTTTATGTTTTCTTCCATAACTATATCCATTTTTTCCGTATCATTTATCCATTCTTTTTTACATTTTTTTATTTTTTTTTTAATTTCATTTTTAACTTCATTCATATCAACTTTGTTTGCAATTGTTCTTTAAAGTTAAGAGCAATTTTATCAAATTTATTTTCATAATAATTTCATTTAGTGAATAAACTACTAAAATCATTTAATCCTTTTTTCCTAAAATATTCTAAATTATTAACACCTTTAGTTATTTCATCTACTGAATTTTTTCTCAATATTTCTTCTTTTTCACTGGCAATTTTAATTAATTTTGTAATATCATTTTCATCTAAAATATTATTTATTTTTTCTTTTAAACTATTAATTTCATTTTGAAATTTAAATATTTCTATTTCTTTATTATCATTAGGTTTATCTACTTTAAATAAAGGCTTTATATTAATTTTATTTTACTTTCTAAATTTAATATATTTTCTTTAATATCTTTAATACTTTTTTCAGTTCCTGAAAATTTTTCTTTATTATAATCTTTATAATTTTCAATTTCTGATACAATTTATTTTACCTGTACATCTTTTTTCTCCATATTATTTTTTAATTCTTTTATAGCATCATTTACTTTTTCCAATTTATTAGTGAAATCATTTTTTACATTATTTTTCAATTCTTTTTCTATTTTATTGTTATTTTCTTTTACTTCTGATAATTCTTTTTTTTTAATTTTTTTAATTCTTTTATATTTCCTTCTTCATTTTCTTTGATTATTTTAATTTCATTCTTTAAATTTAAAATTTGTTTTTCCAAATTTTCCATTAAATTGTCTTTTCTTTTTTCTACATTCTTTTCCATCTCTACATTTTCTTTTAAATTTTTAAATTCATTGTACACATTCTCGTTAATATATTGCCATAATTCATTTATTTCATTAAATGTATTATTGACAATAGCATCTTTGTTTAAATTGTCTTCGTTAATTTTTTTGTTTAATTGATCAAATCCGCTTCTTATATATGAAGCCATACCTCTTGTCAATTTCTCAACAAATTTGCATATATTATTATTATTGAGGTTTATGGCTTGCTTTATGTTTTTAATAGTCATATTTTGAAGATTAATCATTTCTTTCTTCATCTTAACAGCGCTGTTATAATTACCTGTGTCAGCCATTTTATTTATAATATCATTCAGAACATTTCCTATGTCTTCACATCTTCCTCTAAGTACCACAACATTAAAATTTGAAACATTATTTTCAAACATAACCTTCTTACTTTTCAGTATCATCTCACATTTCTTTTTCTTATCGCCATTATCATAAACATTTTTCATCTCTGGTTCATACATATTCATTATTCCTTGTTCTTGATTAAAATTTGTCAGTGGACCAGAATTTCTTACTAAAATTTGATTAATTCTTCAGATTCAATAATCGCATTGAACTGAAATAAAATATAAATAGTTTCATGTATATAAATAAAATAAACTATATTTATTTATTTTATTATTTTTTGAAATTCAATTTTTTTAAAAATCAGTTCAATGAATCAAATTAATTAAAAATATTATATTTTTATTTATTATGATTATTAAATAAATGAGTGGCAATAGAGAAATAAATTCTATGAAAATTTGTGAATATTTTAATGATATTGGATTAATTGATTATGATAATGTTAATTTATTTTTAAATATTTGTACAGAAATAATTAAAAAAAACAATTTTAAGAAAAACAGTGATATTTTTATTACTTCTTTATTTTCTTATATGAAAATTATTTCAAAAAATGAAAAGCAATTATTTGAATATTCAAATAGAACAATTAATGCTTTTTATAATAATCAATTAATATCAAAATATAAAGCAATTAGAATAATTAAAACAATATTTTTTTTCAAATTAAAAGAACAATTGCTCAATTTTTTATTTAAATTAAATAGAATAAATAATCAAACAGCTAAATCAAATAAATATAACAATAATTTAAATAATGAAATTTTTTTAAAAAGAAATAAAAACTTAAATAGATCAAGAGTTAAAAAAACAAAATTAATAAAAAATAATTCTGAAGAATTAAAACAAATTTATAAAACTTCTCCATTTAAAAATTCATATACAAGTCTTCCAAAATATTATTATTCGGTAAATTATGATGAAAAAGAATGTACTTTTACTCCAAAAATAAATAAAAATTTTAAACCTTATTATGATAAAAAACCAGTTGAATCTTACACTTATTATGCTCCTAATTTTGATGTTTATACTCAAATTCCGAAAAGAGAAATTCCAAATATAAATATTAATGATAAAAAATTAATTTTAAAAAATAATAATAATAAATTAAATTTCAATCAAATGAATCATAGTACAAATAATTTAAATATTAAGGATATTAATATAAATAATTTAATTAATGAAAATGGAGAATTTATTTCTCCAATTCCTTTAATTTCTCCTGTTTATCAAATTTCACATAAACATTTTACTTTTAATAATCCATATTATATAAATGGAAATAGTAATTCAAAAAAAAAATTAAATGATTTTAATAATTCTAATTTTTTAAAGAATGAAGTGAATCATCTAGAAAAAGTAAATGACAAACTTTTAAATTTAAAATTAAAAAAAATGAATGATATTGAAAAAAGTTGCACTTTTATTCCTCAAACAAATCAAAACCATAATAAAAAAAATAAAAATAATGAAGTTCCAAGATATATTCAATTACATAATGATGCGAAAATAAGGAAAAATAATAATGAAAAATTAAGAGAAAAATATTTAAAAGAAGAATTACAAAATATGCAAACAATAAATAAAGATAAAACATTATCAGATTCAAATTATTATAATAAATTATATAATGATGCAATTTATTATAAAGGAAGGGAAATTGAAAATGAAAAAAAAGAAAATGAAAAATATACTTTTTCACCTCATTTATATAAAAATAATAAATATAATGTAATAATGCCTTTTAATCAAAGAAGAGAAAAATCTATAGAAAATAAACTGAATTTATTAAGAATGAAAGATGATGAAGAAAAAAGAGAATTAGAAGATATGAAAAAAAATTCAGTGAGTAAAAATATAAATATTGATAGTAAAGAAGTAGTTGATAGATTATATTCAAAGGAATATGAAAAAATAAAAGATAAAATTCAAAAAGAAAAAGAACAGAAAAATAAAAAAAAACAAATAATTGATTGGAATAAAGTAAATTATGAAAATAATATAAAATATTCTGATAGTAAAAAAAAAGATTTTATTAAAATAGAAGAATCAAAAAACAAAAATAACAAAGAAATATATTCAAATAAAATTATAGAGCCATTTTCTTTAAATTCTGATAATAATATAAATAATACAAATGTGTTAACAAATTTAGGAGAAACTCAAATAACATCAAAGCAACCAAGAAAAAATATATTAATGGATAAAATTAAAAATGAATATTCAATAAATTTAAATAGTCCAAAAGAAAATAATATAAATTATAGAAAAGTTTCTGGAAATTATAATATTAGTAATTTGAAAAATTATATTGAAATTCAATCTTTATCATCAGATATGAATAGTATTGTAAACGGAAATGATTCAAAAATAAATGAAAGTAAATATTAAATTACTTAAATTTTCTTTTCTGATAAAAATTATTTAATAAATTAAATTTATAAAAGAAAAATTATTAATAAAATCTAAATAAAAAAATAATAATTAACAATATATTATAAGTTTCCAACTTTATAAGAATACAAGAAATATTATCTTCAGATACTTTTTCTTTTGAACTTTTAATTATTAATTTTCCTAAATCATCAGTATTTCAATATGGATATTAATACAAATATTAGAAACTTCTTCTTTATTGAAAGTATCCCAAACACCATAAGAAGCATCAATATAAAAATATCATCTTCTAATATTTTATTTTTATTAATAGAAGGAGTTAAAATTAAACCATTATTTTTTAAAGAAAAATCACCTAAAACTCTTGTTAATGTTAATTGACCAAATAATCTACCATTAAAAATTAATCCACATAAATTGTTAATTCTTTGAACTTCTTCATTATTATTTAAGCATTTATGTTCTGTTGTTAAAAGTTTATATTTTTAAATTTATTTATTAATAATCCTTTAGAATCACCTATATTAGTAGAATATACAATTCATATTTCTTTATCAAATATAAAAGACTTGCTGTACTACCACAATTTCTATTTGAGAATAATATTTTAATTCATCAGCAATTTTTCGAAAAGAATAAATGAAACTTTTTTTTTTCTATATTATAACGAGTAGACATCAGAAAATTTGAAAAAATATTTGGTAAACGTAATAGTGAATATTTAATTGGTTCGATTACTATTTTTTCATAACCATCAAATATACTAAAATATCTTTTATTATTAGTATTAATATATTTATCTACTATTTTTTGAAAATCTTGCATTTATTTTCTATTATTTTTATTTTCATTACATGAAAATTATATTACTGATCTTCCTATTTGAACATATTCATGGTTATATATTTCATAATTATCTTTGTTTTTATTTTCAAATAGTTGATTTTAAATTGATGTTATTTTTATATTTTTGAAACATTACCTGATTATTATTCTTTAAATTATTATTATTAATTAAATTTTTTTTATCTATTTATTATTTGATTTATTTGATTTAATACTAATACTCTATTTATATCAAAATCAGTATTTTTTGCTAAATGTTTTTGTTATATTTTTGTATTTGAATATCTTTATTATTATTTCCTAAGATTGGATAACCTCTTATATCTCTTTTAACTTTTTATTTTTGGGATAATTATTATTAAAACAAACACTTCCTTTTATATCAATTGAATTTGTTAGAGGATTATATACATTTATTTTTTTATATTCTTATTATCATTATGATTAAAATACAATTGAAAATTGATTCCGTTTTCCCTTTTTTATTATTCATTTTGTTTTTATTTAATTAAAATTACAGAATTATTATTCAAACATTTTTTAATAAAAAAAATTGATTTTTTTAAATTATTCTGAAATTAGTAAAAAATAAATAAAAAAGAAATGAATAAATTCTTTTATATTTTAACTTTTAATATATTAATACCTTTTATATTTTTTAGAGGCATAAATTCAACAAACATACAATGTTCTACATATAAAGATTGTTTTAATTGTTCAGTTTGTGGGCAAGAAGAATCTCCAGATTGTCAATGTAAATGGGAAGAAAATAAAAGTAAATGTGAATATTCACCAGTATCAATTAATACTGGTGATTGGAAAAATTATTATAAATCTTGTGTTGATTATGGATCAAAACAAATTCAAAAATCTTTTTGTGGAGAATTTATTAAAGTAAAGAATAAATATGTTTTAGAAATTCCTCAGAAAAATGGTTATTATGGTTTAGACAATTTATATTGTACTTATATTTTTACTAATCAAAAAACTAGTAGTTCAATTTTTGATGTTAATTTTCAAAAAAATCAAGAAGATATTTATATAGATTATATTATTTATTATACTGATTCAACTTATAATTATATAAATCTAAAAAACGAAGAATCTTCTTCTAGTTTTTCTAAAGTTAAATTCTTTGAATTTTTTGTTTATTTAGGAGATAATTTTAGACAATCACCTTTTAAAATTGAAATTGAAATTAAAGATTATTCAAAAATTATAATAATTGGAACAATTTTAATTATTTCAATTTTTTGTATTGTTTGTGGAATTTCTATTTATTGTTTTTCAAAAAGATTAATTAATGAAACAAGATCTGCAAATAATTATCCAAATGGTGCAATAATTATTCGTCCAAACGGTGGCGATAATTATATAATCGAAGAACAACAATTTAAAAAAAAAAAAATTGAAGAATTTTTAAATGATCCTCAACTTTTAGGAAGCAAAATTTGTAAGAAAGAATATGAAAAATATGGAAATAATTGTACTATATGCTTAGAAGAATTTAAAATAGATAAAGATCAAGTTAGTGTAACTCCTTGCGACCATGTTTTTCATTATAAATGTTTAAGTAATTATATGAAAAAAAGTATAACTAATACTCATTGTCCTAATTGCAATGGAGATTTGTTGGTTGAGACAAAAACAAAAACAATTCAGATTGAACGTAACAATAATAACAATTTACCTATTGCTTCAAGAAGAAATAATAATAATAGAAATCACAGAAGAAATAATACTGTTAATACAAATGAAAATAATAATGTTAGACAATTAAATGATAGAGAAAATAGAACTAGAAATGAAAGAAATAACAATAATAATAATTTAGAAAATGAATCTTTAGAAGTTGAAAACATTTAATTATATAATTTTTAATATAAATTACATTTTATTTGATTGAATAAAAAAATTATCAATCAATTATTGTTTTATTATTCTAATTATATTAACTACTTTTAAAATATATTTTCAATTTATGAATCTTTTGAATGAAATTTTATTAGAATCACATTAAAAATGATATTAATAAAAGAAATAATTAAAATGAATATAGTTTTTAAATAGTTTTTAATTTATTATTCTTTGAAAATAAAAAGAAAAATAAATTTACGGATGATATAAAAATTTGATTTGATCACAACAACAGAACAATAACTTCTGAAGTAAAACCATTATAAAAAAATATCAAAATTAATAAAATAGCAAAGCAACTTTAATCCAATAAAAAAGCCAATAAGTTTAATTATCAAAATCAAGATTTAAAGCAGTTTAATTCATTTTTAATAGGAGTTATTTTACTCAAAAAAATATAATTAAATTAAAAATTGTACCAAAAATTAAAAAAAGAGAATTAAGAATAGTATATAAACATAGAAGAAAATGACCCAAAAAAACAATTATTATCTTGTGTATGTGGAAATTATTATATTATGAATTATTGTAGAAAATGTTTGAAATTTATTTGTAATCATTGTAAAAATTCAAAGGAACATAAAACTCATAAAACTATTTCAGAAAACAGAAATATTCTAATTGAAAATGCAAAAATTTATGCATTGACTTTGAAAAAAGAAATAAATTCAAATATTGAAATTTCAAAAAGATATGAAAATAAATTTCCATCATCTAAATTTATTGAAGCATCCTCTTGGAGAGAAATTATTCTAAGAAAATATGAACAATTTTATGAAAAATATCAAAGTTATTTAAATAAATTTAAAGTACCAGATGATAGCAAGATAAAATTCATGAATTTATCAATGAATCTAAAAAAGATATTATTGAAAAATTTAAAGATTTTTTTAAAAATTGACAAGGAATGGAAGATAAAATATATAATATTACTAAAAAAACCAAAACATTTATGAAAAATTATGAATTAATTGAAAAATAAATAAATAACTAGAAAGAATACTTGATCAAGAATTAGATAATAAAAATTTTATAGGCAATAATAATTTAGAGGAAGAAAAAATGAACAATATGAAATTGAAGGAAATGAAAATGAAAATAATAACAATGAATCTGAAAATTATAATCATGATAATGATAAAGATAAAGAATCATATTATAATGATAAAGATGATAAGGATAATAATAACAATGATGATTATGAAGAATATTATTAAAATTAATTAATAATTTATTTATGTCAAAAAAAAATTATTTATAAAAATAATTATCTCTTTCACTATTTATATAACATTTAATTTATTTTATTTAAATTAAATTTTAAAATGTATACTTCGAAAATGGTTATAGAAGAAATAAAAGATTTTCATAATGATAATAAAGAATTAAACCAAATTCAAAATTATAATGCAATAAATAATCAAAATAAATTTAGGGTTAAAAGAAATTATAATCAAATGATATCTATACATAATCAATTAAATACTTTAAATGATTTTTCTAAATTTTATAACAAGAAAATGAAATTAACTGGAATTGAACCTGATAAAAAAAATCAAATTAATTATAATATTGTAAGAATAATAAAGCCTATACCAGAAAGAATTAAAAGAGAAATGGAGAAATATCAAAATGAAACAATAGCTTATACAACAATAAACGTTTCTCCATGTAATTGTAAAAATGATTTAAAGTGTTAATAAATAAATATATATTTAAAATATATATCTTAAAATAAATTATATTTTAATATAAAGATTTTTATCTTAATCTTTTACAAATTAAAATAAACAAAAACACACAAAGTAGTAAAGAAATAAAGAAAAAAAAATAATTAAAAAAATGGAAGAAAACAACTTTTCAATATCATCATCAGAATATTCATATACAATAAAATATATAATAGTAGGAGATAGTAGTGTAGGAAAATCAAATATTCTTCTTCGTTACAGTAGAAATACATTTGATCCAACACATATGACAACATTAGGAATAGAATTTGCAAATAAAAAGATAAATTATGAAGGAATAAATTACAATATACAAGTATGGGACACAGCAGGACAAGAAAATTTTAAAAGTGTAACAAGAGCTTATTATAAATCAAGTGCTTGTGCATTTATTGTTTATGATATTACAAATGAAAAAAGTTTTAAAAATGTTGAAAATTGGATTAAAGATTGTATAAATTTAGCTCCTTCAACTGTTCAATTAGTTTTAATTGGAAATAAATGTGATTTAGAAGAAAAAAGAGAAGTTGATTACGAAACTGGAAAAAATTTTGCGAGTTTACATAATATGATTTTTTTCGAAACTTCCGCTTTAAATGGTAAAAATGTTAATGAAGCTTTTCAAAAAAGTATTGAAATAATTGATGAAAAAATTAGAGATGGATTTTATGATGAATTTGATTCTGCTCTTCAAGGTATTAGAAAAATGAAAAATGGAAAAGAAATTTCTGGTGAAAGATTTATTAATGTAAGTAAATTAGGGAATAAGAATAATGATTCTTATTATTATAATTGTTGTAATTATGGATAATTAAATTCAGGGAATTTTTTTTTTGTGAAATATAGAAATTATATTAAAATTTTAAAATTTTTAAAATCATTAAAAATATATATGATTATCTAATTTTTTGTTTTTGATTCAAAAAAATAAAATAAAAATTAAAAAATAATTAAATATAAATAAAAAAATTTAATTTGCTTCTTATAAATGAAAATAATAATAAAATAATATATATATTAATGTTAAATATAACACAAAATATGAATGAATCAAATAACTTATTTTTAAACTTTGGTTTTTCCCCAAATTTTTTTTCAGAAATTAAAGAAGAAATATATATAATAGAAAGGAATCCAATGAGAAAAATATCTTCAGCAAATGCAGTTTCTGCTCTTCCAATAGAAGAGCAAATTTCACAAAAAAAAATTTATGAGGCTGAAGATAAAGAATTATATCAACAAGAAGAAGAAGATAATTGGTCTGATTTAAATAAAAATGATAATATTAATTCAAAAGAAAAAATAAAACAAACAAATTCTGTTTTTTCTCCTTTTTCTTTTAATTTTATTGATAATAATATAGGAATTTTTTCTAGTTATTCTCAAAGTCAAATAGTTAATTTAACTAAAATTATTCAAGAAATGAATCAAAATAATGAAAAAAGAAAAGTTATTAAAGCTTATAAAAGTAAATTAAAAAGTAAATTTTATCGGATTTATGAAAGTAATTCAAAAGATTATTTAGAAAAAGTTAAATATAAATTATTTCATAAATGTTGTTTTCCTAATTGTGGAAGAACTTTTTCTTCTTCTGGTTGGTTAAAAGCTCATTTTGAAGAACATATTAAAGATTTAAAGAAAAATTCTTTTAATATTCTTTTTGAAAAATTTATAAACGACAAAAATTTCAAACATTCATTAAACCAAAAAAATTTTTCAAATTTACGTGTGTGAAATATCATCTTTTATTTATATGATAATAGAAATTCGTTCTATTAATCATTTTACAATCTATTTGTTTAAAAGATGTTTCTGTTATAAAATTTTATTTAATAATAAATAATTATTTAAACAAAATTTCACAATATATTTTTACATATATTTAAAATATTTTTAAAAAAATTAGTTAAAAAAAAATAAATAATAAAAAATAATGAGTTAAAATCTCAATAATTAGAAACAATTATAATTTATTCTTCACTCTGAATAATATTATAATTTATGGGTTTTATATATGTAATTTAATTATATTCATTTTTATAAATTCAAATAATTAAATCATTATCAAAAATTTTTATAAATTTTTACATTTTAATTTAACACATAAATTTTCATATTTAATATTAAATCTAATATAATTAAATTTACATAAGAAAATATTTATGAAAAATTATTTATCATCTTCTTCAACTTTCTTATCTTTATCTACTTTCTTTTTTTTTTTAATAGCTTTATTTGGATTAATAATTTTTGAAATATTTTCAATTTTTTCTTTGAAAACTTTAACATCAAATAAATCAAACATTTCTAAAAGTTTCCTCATATATACCATTTCCCTTCTAAATTGTTTTAATTGAATATCATTTTCAATATTAGGTTTTTCCTTAACAATATGTTCCATAGAATCAATAATATTATTAATTTCTATATTAAAAATATTTACAATATCATTTTTTAAAAAAGCATATTTCATATTATCATATATTTTTTTCATTTTTGTAAATTTAAATATATATTCATTATAACCTTTACCTTGGAAAATTGGATAATTTTGAAAATTTAATGCTTTGAATAAATTAATAATTTCAGAAACTAATTGATTTAATAAAATTTTCATTGAATATATTGCTGAATTTTCAACTTCTTGAAAAGTTAATTTTATTTCATTGAATGGATATTTTATTAAAAAAGTTTGTAAAGCTCTTTTTGTAACTAAAATATTTGAAATTAATAATGCAGATTCTTTTTCTGTTATTAATTTTGTTCCATTAATTTTTCCATCTGATGAATTTATTATAATATCTTTTTCCATTTTTATAATATCATTTATTGTTTTATAAGTACATACTACAATAACTTTTTGATAATTTTCATCTATTAAATTAGAATACATAAATAAACTTTCATATATAAATTTAATAATATAAAGAGTAAAATGAATTATTTTATGTTTTGAATTATTCTCTTCATTTTCAGTTTTAAATAAAATATATTCATTCGTTTTTTCAATATTAATATTTCCATCTTCATTTTCTTTGTTTAAATTATCAATATCTAAATCAATATAACTTGTATATTTTTCTTCATCATCTTCAATTGTATCAGTATCACTATTTGTTATTAAATCAAATACATCTTGATATATTGATTTAATTTTAAAAAATTGTTCCCAATTTTCTTTTCTTAATTTATCTTTTAAATTATCAACTTGTTTATCATAATATTTCTTAAAAAATTCTTGATATAAATCACCAATGAATTTATACCAATCTAAATTTGTATAATTTAAATAGGAAGAACATTTTCTTTCTATCATTGAACTTTTTTCATGAAAAACTTTTAAATCTCCTGTTACCACAAATTGATTTAAAAATTTATTTATTGGATTTTTTATTATTAAATCCATTTCATTTCTTATATATGTTGTTAATTCTTTAAATATTGCAGGTTGTAAACTAAAATTAATTTGAAATAAAAAAAGAAGATAAAAATAATTTGATAAAATAATTGTAAATGCATTTGAAATTAAATATAATTTTTGTGTTTCTTTATAATTCAATGTTTGAATTTTATTATATAAATTATTTATTATTGTTTTTATAGGTTCTTTTAATTTAATTATTATTGATTTTATATCTAAATTACTTTTTATTATCATATCTAAGTGTTTTATCACTAAAATTAATGTATTTCTAATTTTTAAATTTTTTGAGTCTTCTTCAATATTATTATAAATTAACATAAAATCAAAATTATCATATTCAAAATCTAAATCAGGGAATGTTTCTTTGTCTTTTTTATCAAAATCTTTATTTAATTTAAATTGTGTTTCCATAAATTCAATTTTTTCATCTTTATTAATATTATCTATTTCTTTGAAAAATAAGCACATTTCTAAAAGATTTTTCATAAATTTCGTAAACTCAATTAATAAATATTCTTCACCTTTATTTTCATAATTTTTTAACTCTTTTTCCATTTCTGAAATAATCTTCATTGATTTAAAAATTTTTTCATTTCTTAATCTCATAATTTGATTTTTAATCTTATTAATTGATTCTTTTAAACCTTGGATTTTATTATCATTTTCAATTTTTCCTAAAATATCTAATTTTTGGAAGTCATCTTTAATTTTCTTTATTTCTGTTAAATAATATTTTAACTTTTTAATATTTTGTTTTTTATTTTCAACAAGAAATAATTTCGCTGAATTTCCTATAAATTTTTTTTTTAAATGTATTTTATTATTTCTTTTACTTTTTAAAGACAATAAATAAGAATCCATTTTTTGGCCTATATTAATATTTTTTTCAATGTAAACATATATTTTATTTGTATTGTTAGAAACAATTCTATTAAGTTCTTTATCGATTATTAAAGTTTTTAAAACTAAATCATCTTTAATCATAATTAATTCATCTAAACTTGTTCTTTCTAAAAAATCTCTTTTAATTAAAAAATTTTCTGGTTGATTTGTAATATTTTCCTGAAGACCTAAAATATCTAATAAATTATTTTGTGTGTAATTATTATTATCTTCTAATAAATTATTTGGGTTTTTTAGGATAAAAGACTCTTTTATTATATTTTCATTTGTTTTTTGATAATGATTAAATTTAAAAGTAGGATATAATTTCTTTATACTTAAAGTATAATTTGAAAAATTTTGATTTAATAGTAATTTAAAAGTATTTCCTTGAATAAAAGTTGATTTTGATAATTCTTCATTATTATGATTTAAATGTTCGTTTTTTGTGAATTGAAAAAAATTTGATTCATTTGTTAAATTGGATTTAATAAAAGATGTATTATTTTTTATAGTATTTTTTATCCCTACAAATGATATATTTAATTTGTTTTTATTTAATTTTGGTAAATTTATTAATTCTGTAAAATTTTGACTTCTCCATAATCTTAAATTTTTACTTATGGGAATGTTTTTTAATTTTGTTTTTAAACTTAAACTTTCCCTCTTCTTTTCCATTTATTTTCCTTTTTAAAAAAGTATTTTTTTAACAAAAAAATTTAAAAATTATTTATAAATTAATGATTATATTTCATTAAATTATAAAAATTATTTGAAAAATTAAAAATAAAATTTTTATCAAAAAAATAATATTTTTCATTCAAAAAAAAAGTATATAAATTCTCACAAAAAAAAAATAAAAAAAATGGATTTTGCCCAAAAACCATTATTTCGTCAAAGAGATAAAAATATACTTTATATAAGTGATCTTCCTCCGAACACAATTGAAACAGATTTAAATTTATTTCTCCAAAAATACAAAGATGACATAATTAGAATAAACATAATTCCTCATTTTAGTTCTCTTCAAAATCAAAATCAAAATTTAAGAGCAAAAGTAGTTTTTAAAGATTCAGAAAGTGCAAATAATGCAAGAATAGAAATGAATTTAAGAAAATTAAAAGGACATGCAATTAGATTAATGTGGGAAGAAAAAGATAATTCAATAAGATATAATAATTCAACTAATTTATTTATTAAAAATATTCCTTTTAATAAACAACCAAGAGAAGTTTATGAATATTTTATGCAATTTGGAGATATTTTTTCTTGTAAATTAATTGAAGATATTAATGGTAATCATTTAGGTTATGGTTATATTACATATTATGAACCTGAAAGTGCTCAAAGTGCAATAAGAAATTGTGATGGAAAAAATATTTGGGGTTCTATTTTAGAAGTTAAATATTTTAAAAAAAAAAATGAAAGAATGAGTACTTTTGGTCCTCAAGTTCCTAAAATTTATTTAACTAATTTCCCTGGAAATTATAATGAAAATGAAATTATTCAAATATGTAAAAATTATGGTGAAATTAATTATTGTAAAATTAATACTGAAACTATTGGAAGAGTTTATGCTATTGTTGGTTTTTCTAAAATTGAAAGTGTTGAACTTGCAAAAGAAAAATTAAATGGAAAAAATATTTCTGGATATAATTTATATTGTGAAATATATAAAGAACATAAAAATGATGCAAATGCAAATTATAATTTAAATAATTTTCAAAGAAATTTTTCTTCTCAAATAAATGATAATAAAATGTGTAATTTATATATAAAAAATATACCATTTACTGTAAATGATTCTATGTTAAAGAAAGTATTTTCTAAATTTGGAGAAATTAAATCTGCTAAAATTGAAATGTATAAAGTTGTTAATAAAATAGGAGATGAATTTAAAGAAATTCCAACAAGTAAAGGTTTTGGATATGTATTATTTGAAAATCCTGAAAGTGCTAAAAATGCTAGAGAAGAATTAAATGGAAAATTTCTTCCTGGATTTGAATCTTGGAATCATCCTTTAACTATTGAATATTTAATTCCTAAATCACAAAGAAATTTTATGTTAAGTCAAGAATATAATAATAATGATATTCTCAATAGAAATATTAATAATAATATTAATAATAATAGATTTTATAATGGAATTAATAATCAATTTAATAATTTAAATACTCCTCAAATTCCTAATAGATTTAATTATAATCAACAAAATCAAAATTTAAATCAATATGGTAGGAAAGATTATTCTTATTTATATCAAAATTCTAATGTTTCAAATAATAATAATTATCAAAATGATAATAATAATAATCAAACAAATAACGAACTTTCAGTTAATAGTGAAATGTTTAATATAAATTATTTTAATAATATAGAAAATAATGAAGATAAAAAAAGTTATTTAGGAGAAATTATTTTTAAACAAATTGAAGAACATCCTCTTGCTCAAGAACATAATATGACTATGGATACTATTGGAAAAATTACTGGAATGATTATTAATATTGATAATATCAATGAAATTATTGAAACTTGTCAAAATAAAAAATTACTTACTTCAAGAATAAATGAAGCTCTTGGATTATTAGGACAAAAATAATTTTTTGAAGTTTTTACTTGAAAATATTGTTTTTTATTATTATTATTATTAATATATAAAAAAATTAAATTATTTTTTCAAAAGAAATATATTTTCATTAAAATTTATATTCCAAAAAAAACTAAAAAACTATTTAAATTTTTTTCTAATCATAATTACTTTCTATTTTTGATAAAAATCAAATCTATTGTTCTTAAATATTATTTTCTATTTATAATAATTTTTCTGATTTTGTTTTTCACCACCATTATCCTTATTTTCTCTATTATTATTATCTCTATTATTATTCTCTCTATTATTATTATCTCTATTATTATTATCTCTATTATAATTTTTTTTCTTATTATACTTACCTCTATTTCCATTATTCCCTTTCCAATTCCCATTATTCTTAATATTATAATTAGTATTGCCTTTTAAATTCATCATATTCACCATTTGTGGATAAGTCATTAATAATCTATTAATGATTTTTTCACCAAAAGAAACTTCTTTAATTTTAGGAATATTTTCTATTATAATATTTAAAACATCATTTTGAGTTTTTGAATTTGCATTAGCTAAAACTTTTTGAATAACATAATTTCCATGTTCATCAACAATTAAATCACAAATAATATCTTTATGATTAAGAGCATCAATTAATTTTTTCCTAGCAGGAGCATCAGAATAATCAAAACATTTTTCAACAACATTAGAAGAATATTTATGTTTAGAATAATAAGTAATATTTCCAATTAATTTATCAACAAGTTTTTCAGAAGCTTTTGCATCACATAATAATAACATACTTTGAATAACATAATTACCAAATTGATCAATAATTAAAACAAGTGAATTTTCAATTAAACCATCAATTAATTTTTTTTGTAATTCTTTATCATTTCCATCTAAATATTTTTGTAAAACACAACAACCATGTCTATGAGTAGCTAAAGAAGCACAATTATCTATTATAATTTTATGTATTTTTGGTGAATAAGAAGGAAAATCATTTATTAATTTTTGAATTATATGTGTTCCATTTAATTCTTTTAATAAAGGAACTACTGAAGGTCTTATTATTGTAATAAAATAATCAATTAATTCATTTGTTGATAAATAATTTATTAAATTTTGAATTACTCTTGTTCCATGACTATTACTTCCTATATCTAAAATATTTGTTGATAAAATCATTAATATTCTTTTTATTTGTTCGGGTTTTAAAGTAGGACATAATTTTTGTATTAAATAATTTCCAAAAGGATCTTTTACTAAAGAAGAAATATAAGGTAAAATTGCAGGATAAAAATATTTAGATGATTCAACAGGTTCATCTTCAATTTTTTTTTGAAGAAAACGACATCCTGCTTGATCTTTTGCTAAGGGGAAAATATTGTATGCTAAATATTCATAATTTTCATTTATATATATATTAGGATCTATTCTTTTTATTTTTTTATTATTTGATGTTATTGTTGTTATTAAATCTTGAGATGTTATTGGACGAGGCTTATTTAAATTTGATGTTCTTGGAATTACACTTGGAATTTTTCTTACTGTTTCTTCTATATTTTTACTTTCATTTTGATTTGTTTTATCTTCAATATTTTTAAATAAATCTTGATTATATGATGGAAATTTTGCTCCTATTGATGGAAATTGTTTATATTGTTCCCCATTGAGATAAAAATTATTAAAATAATTGGAATAATAATTTATTGTAGGTTCTTGCTTATTATTATTTGATGAAGATACATTTTCATTTTCATTTTTTTTATTTTGACCACCACCATTCTCATTAAAATTATCTTCATCATTATTAAATTTATTTTTATTTGTCATATTAGTTGGAGGAGGAATAAAACCTTCATTAAAACCTATTAAAGGTTTTTTCGGAATATCAAAATTATTTGAATAAGTATTAAATTTATTATTCTTATTTAGATTATTATAATATAAAGGAGAATTTTTTTCATCATCATCACTAATATTCAATGTAAATTGATTTCCTTCAATTGTATTAACAATACCATTATTATCATCTCTATCTATTTTATCAGATTTATTATTATTTAAATTTTCATCATTTTCATTTTGTTCATCATCACTATTAAAATTTAATAAAAATAAATCTTTATTTTCTTCTCCTTCATCTTCTCCAGAATTTCCAGAGGAACTATTATTAGGATTATTACTATTTCTCCCACTATCATATTTTTTATAAATTTCTTTACTTTTCATTTTTTCTAAATTACCTTCAATTTTTTCTTGTAAAGTACCAATATTATTAAAATTTCCATAATTATTATTATTAGGATTATTTAAAGAAGAATTTGAATCTCTTCCTTTAATTCCAAAATCAAATATAGCACTTGGAGAAAAATTAAAATTTGAATATTGATTAATAGTATTGAAATTATAATTATTATAAATATCTTTTTTATTATATTCTTCCTCAGGAGAATAATAACCAAACATATCATTATTTGAATTAGGATATCCCATTCCAGCATAATAATTAACAATAGGACTATTACTTTGTCTTGGAGAATAATAATTATTATCAAATTCTCCTTTACATACATTTGCTTTTGATGGATAAAATTTTGTATTTAATTCTATTTTTTCAGTTGAATTTTTTGGAGATAATATTTGATTATTTATATTATTATTTAATTGTATTTTTGCTATGTTTGATATATTATTTGTTGGCTTTGGAGATAATGTCATTTGGTTATTTTTTAATATTTCCGTAGAGGAATTTTTTTTTTGGCTTTCTTCGTTTTTTGAATCAGGGGAACTCATTTAAATTAATTATTTTAGTTTTATTAATTTTATTATATAATATTTATTTATAAGGTTTAATTTAATTGTTTTAGTTAAATTTTTATATATTAAAAAATAATATATCTTCAACAATTAAAATTAATTAAAAATCTACAGTTTAAAAATAAGTTTTATTTTTTTATTATTTTACATTAAATCTTTTAAACCATCACTATCTATACTTTTATTTTTATCAATTGAATTATTAATAGATAAATCTCTTTCTGTTTTTTTTCTCAAATATTCATTTTCTTGTTTATTATCAATTTGATTTAAAGGTGAAGTAAAATTTTTAGCAGCATTTAAATTTTCATCTAAATCATTTAAATATTTTTCTTGAAAATCTTTAATTTGAGAAAAATATTTTAATTCATTTTGAGCTTCTGTGTTTCTATTTTTTTCTGCAATTAATTTTATTAATTGAGATATTTTATTTTGACTTGATTCACTCATAAAACTTTCAATATTATTTAAATTTTGTCCATTTCTTAAATAATAAGTTTGAAGTTTTTTATATATTTGAGAAATTATTTCATTTTTTGAAATATCTACAATTTGTTCTTGATTTAAGTTATTATGATCAGGAAGAGAATTATCATTATCTATAATTTTTAAATTAGGAAAAAAATTTTGTATAACATAAAAAAATAAATTTTCTAATATTTTTTCTTTATCTAAAAGTAAAACTAATTGTTTTCTAATTTTTTGATTTCTTGCTCCTAATTCACTATGACAATAATCTAAAAAATCATGTTTACCTTCTAAAATTTCTATTCTTTTTTTTAAAGAATTAACTTTTTGAGCAATGTTTTTTGTTTTTTCTCTTATTCCTTCTAAATCTAATTTTTTATTTTTTGGTAATAATTCTAAATTCATTGCTTGCTTTAATTGAATTTCATTTCCTTTTAATTCTAATTCATTTTTATTTTTTCTTTTGATGAAATTTAAATTTTCAGGATTATCTTTTGTAAAATAAGTATTACAAAATTCATATTCTCCAATTTCAGGTTTTATTTTGTGAAAATCATATAAATTTAATTGACGAACAAAACTTGAAAAAACATTTGTTTTGAAATGAGTTGATAATATTGATTTACAAAATTCATTGTATTTTAATATTATGAAACCATTTCCTTTTTCATTCCAATGTATTATTTCTGAATTTTTTGGATTCTATATTTTATTATTTTATTTATTTTACTGAAACAATCTCATATAATTTTATTAAAAATGGAGCAAGTTTTGATTTTTTTTTTTGGGGATTCATTTTATTTTTTTTTATTATATAAATATTTGTTAAATTTTGATTTTTTAAATTCAATCATGTAAAAAAATAAAGGTAAATAAATGATTTAATTAAAAAATAATATTTCAATTTCCAAAATAATCATAAATTTTTAGATGAATGAGATATTGTAAATATAATTTACAACAAAAAGATATTTAATTGTACTTATAATTTTTATAATTAATCAATCAAAAATATTTTTTCTATAAACAGCTTAAATTGAGTTTTTTAAGGAAATTTATTTTTTATATAGTTAAATTTCATTAATGGTTTTTATTTTTATTATAATATTATACTGGAATGGAAACTAAAATTATGATGACTTTAAAATTTACTATTTCATAAAAAAATAATTTAATAAAAATTTCAAAACTGAGTATTACTTAATTCCTTTTTTATTAATTTTTTATTTATTATAATTGAAAATTAAAAATTCTCTAATATTTAAAAATTTATATCATGACTTTTTTCTATTTCTTTGTTTTGTTAATTATCATTTCAAAATATAAATCACATGTCCATATAAAATTAGAAGTAATATGTGACGATAATTGTATTTCAATCTTCTTAGATGAAGAAATAGTTTTTGAGTACAGTAATCCTCAATTTGATTTAAATCCAAATTATATTTCTACAGATTTCTTAGCAGAGATAGGACAAAATATAAAATTTAAAATATATAATAAAGGAGGAAATGGAGGAATAGGAGCAAAAATTTTAATTAGTAATCAAAATGGATTTTATCAATATTTAACAACCACAAATGAAGATATGTTTATATTTAATCTCACAGAACCAAAAAAGCATCTTTCAGTTCAAAATAGTTATAAAAATCAGCAAACTGAAGCATGGAAGAATTTATATAATATTCTAGGAAATATTTTAACAACATTTTATGAACATCCTAATCAATTTATAGAAGTTGATTTTACTATTCCAGAAGATATTGAAGATGAAATTTCTTTTATTTATGAAGATTATTATCAAATAATACTTAATAATGTTGAACATATGATTAATTTAAATGATTTCATTCACCCTTTCTCAGATATTTCTTATGCTTATAATAAACTTTATTTTTTTAAAGATGATATTGATTTAAATGGTAAATTTTATTTCCAGGATTCAAATAATGAAATAAATTATAATGAAATATATAATTATAATGGAAATATATATTATATACCCAAAAACCAAATATATTATAGTGATAAAATATATTATACTTTAAGTCATGGTGAATTTTTAGATCTTTATCAATATGGAACTATATATTTAAAAATATGTCCTGATTATTGTCAAGAATGTACAATTAATAGAGTATGTCAATCAATATATCCAGAATCAAATATTGAGTATTTTATTTCACAAAATGTTGAACTATATTATAATCAAGTTTTATATACTAATGCAAGAACAACTAAAGTTTTAATTACTTCAACAAATAATTTTCAAAGAATAGAGAATAGTCAAAAACCAAATTTAGGTTATTGTGAAAATGTATTGAAAGATTATTTTCAAACAGAAGATTTTATAATAACAACTTATTATAGTAGTAATGAAATTAATAAAGTAATAATATTTAATGACGATTTAGAAAAAATATTAACTTTAACTGATTTATCCATATGTTTAAATTCAAAAATTTTTTATGATGAAAGTACATTACAAATTCAAATTTGTTATGAAACATGTAAAACTTGTTTTGGAAATCAAATTAATAATTGTAAATCGTGTAATGATGGAAATATTTTAACATCAAAAAACACATGTATAAATATATATGAAAAATGTGGAAATGGAAGTTTAAGATTATTTGAAGCTAATGATGATGGAAGTGTAGAGTGTATACATCATTCAAGTTGTAATTCAAATAATAGAAATTTTTTAAAAGAGACTTTAGAATGTGTCAATTCATGTAATTCAATTTCAATTTCTTATTTAGCTTGTATTTCTTGTGCTGAACATGAAACTCAAATTTTTAATTCTTGTGTTAACTTAAAAGACAAAAGTAAAAGTGTTAAAATCATTCAAGAAAATATTATTAAATTTTTAGATTCTGATCCTTTATTTGTTTCAGGAAATTATATATATTATATTGATACTTATCCTCCTACTAATACAAAAGTAAATGTTCAATTATCTGATATTAATTTAGGAGAATGTGAATATTTATTAAAAAATAAATATAATATATCAAAAAAAGAAAAATTAATAATTTTCCAAATTGAAACTATTGTAGGAGGAAAACCAACCTCAAATTTAGAATATTATGTTTATTCAAATGATGGAAATTTATTTGATTTAGGTGTTTGTGATGGAACTGAAATTAGTATTACAAAATCAATTATAGATGATTCAAGTATTGATTATGATTATGTAAATTCTTTTGCTGAAAAAGGAATTGATGTATATAATATTAAAGATGAATTTTTTACTGATTTTTGTAATGGAGTTTCTGTTAATGATCAAGATTTAACTTTACAAAATAGAATTGATGATGTTTATGTTAATATTTCTTTCTGTGATGATGGATGTGAATATCAAGGAATTAATTTTGAAACTAATAAAGTTATTTGTTCTTGTATTAATATAAAAGAAACTAATCATAATAAAAAAGAAAGTAATAAATTTAATAGAAGATTTAAAGAAGTATCCAAAAAATTATTGGGAAATATTAATTATAAAATATTTGTATGTTATAAATATTGGTTTGAACCGAAAAAATTGAGAAAAAATGGAGGTTTTATATTTTTAATAAGTTTATTTTGTATTTCTCAAGTTTTTTTCATTTTTTTTTGGGTAAATTGGTATGAAGTGACTTTAAAGAAAGTTAGAAAAGCATTAAAATTAAAAAAAAGTGATATTAAATCATTAAATCTAGAAACTCAAAAAAATCTTTTATTTTCCCAAAATACAAACAGCAACAATGAAAATTATGATAATAATATAAATATTCCTCCAAAAAAAATAAATAATACAATTACTAAAAAAATTGAAATCAATAAAGAAAAAAAGGAAAGTGAATTGTTCTCATTAAAATCTTCAAATTCTTTAAAAAAAAGAAAAAGGGATGAAGCTTTTTATAATTACTTTTTTTATTCACCAATGAAAGTAAAATTAAAAAAAGGAGATTCAACAAAAACTGTTATGACTTTAAATACTCAATATCCTTTATCCTCAAAATCAATAAGTGTAAAAATTTATAATAAAAAAAATGATAAAAAGAAGGAAATTGATTATGATGAATTAAATTATTATCAAGCATTAAAAAAAGATCAAAGAAAATTTTTGAAAATATTTAAACATACTCTAACATTAAAAATAGATATTCTTTCTATTATTCTTCATATAGGAAAATTTGAATATTTTCCAATTTTAATTAGTACTTATATTTTATCAATAACTATAGATTTTATTATTAATGCTTTATTATTTTGTGATGAAGTAATTTCTTCAAAATATAAAAATGGAGGAAAATTAAAATTTTGGGAAAGTTGGATTTTATCAGTATTTTCAAATATTATATCAAAATTTTTTTCAATTATTATTTTACAATTCACTGAATATAATATTAAATTAGAAATTATCACTAGAGAAGTTAAAAATAAAAATAAAACAAAAATAAAATTATATAATTATTCATTAGATGTAATTCATAAAATCAGAACAAAAATTTATATATATTTTTTACTACAAAATATTTTATTGTTATTATTCACTTATTATTTAACTATTTTTTGTGCTTTATATAGTGAATCTCAATCTGCATTATTTAAAAATTATTTTATAGGTTCATTGAATTCATTTTTATATTCTCTACTTATTTCTTTTATTATTACAATTTTAAGAATTATATCTATTGCTTATCGTAAAAAAAGATGGTTTTTGATATCTATTTTTTTTCAAATGAAATTATAGTTGATATATATTTTTAATTGATTTTAAACCAATTTTTTATAAATAAAAAATTTTGTATTGAATTTATTAATTTTGAAATTATAACATAAAAGTTAAAATATCTTTTAATATATAAAATTAGAATTTTAAACACTAAATTTAACATTTGAAAAATAAAAAAATAATTTATTTTTATTTAAAACTCATAGATTATAATTTATGATTTAAGAAATTAATTTTATTTTTAAAAATGTCAAAAAATTCTATAATATTTATATTATTAGAATCATTTATTATTTTCAATTTTATTAATTGTCAAGAAGAAAAGGAAATTTATTACACAGATTTATCTAGAACAATTAGCATAAATGCTACAAATGGGATGAAATTTATAAGAATTAGAAACACAAATGTTGGTAAATTAATAAATTTTACTTTTTCTTTTTCATATATAAATACAAGTGAAATTGTATATTCTAATTTTAAATATAAAAATTTCGATTATTTACTTACTTACCCAGAAATAACATTTTTAGATGGATTTTCAGATATAAATGATTTCTCTCAAATCAAAATGAGATCATCAGTAAGATATACTGTTTTATTATTCAATATTTCTATTGTAAAAAATACTACAATTAATTATATTCAATTTAGAACTGAATATAAAACTATTGCCCCAATTACATCCGTTTCATCGACTTCACTTACAAATTTCACAATTCCTTTTTCTTCGGAATCAGATGATTATTATTTTATTATGAGAATTACAAGATCAAAGATTCATTTTAGTTTTTCATCTAATACTTCAATTTCTAAAATTTCTTATATCAAATCAAATATAATATATACAGATGAAGAAATATTAGATATTAGTTATAATTCCCTTTCAAATAAAGAGAAAGAATTAAGTAATAAATATTATAATTATCAAGGAGATATTGATAATTCTAATATAAATGAATATTATAATTATGTAATACTTAAATTAAGATTATCATTTTCTAATAAAGAAAATGCAAATATATATCTCACAGAAACTGAAAATGAAGTATATGAAATTGAATCAAAATCTTATCTTCTAATTATTTTAATCATTATTTTTGTGATTATTGTTATTTGTGTTATTTGTGTAGTTATATTTGTTTTTCATAAAGGATTTCTCAAAAAAAAAGAAAACAATGAAAAAAAAGAGAAAATAATTGAAGAAAATGTTGATGATAATATAAAAGGAAATAAAGTAGAAAATTCTGTTAAGGAAGATGAAGAATCTGATTAAATTAATTAATATTAAATAAAGAAAAGTAAAATAGAAAGACTTTTTATTTATATTATTTCTATTAAAATTTAAAAATCTTGTTTTTATTTTAATAATTCATTCCTTTGTAATATTTATATATACACTTATATTTTTATATAATTATTACCCAAAAATTTCATTTAATATTGGAAAATATGGTATTAAAATGAGTAAAAATGGAGAAAAAATTATCATAATTAAAAAACTGATGAAATAAATAATAAAAGACAAAAAAGAATTATTAATATATTTTTTGGTATTACAAGTGAAACATATTCTTAAAAATTTAAATATATAAAAAAATAATCCAATAAATAAAAGAAGATAACTTATTATAACCAAAATTAATTGAATAAAAAAATTAACAATACAACTATTTTCACTAATTTTTTCATCTTTTCTTCTAAAACAAACTTTACAATGACCAAGAGAAGATATATCTAAATGATTTTCATCGTATTCTTTTAAACAAAATTTACACATTGAATAAAAACAATTTAAACATTTAATATAATTGTTTCCTCCTTTAACAAATAATGAATTTTCCTTACAATTAGGACAAAAATTAGTTTTTGATTTATTATAAAAAAAAAAATGTTCATTTGAATTAATATCAATAACATGTTTTTGACTATATAATTTAATATGATTATTTTTGTCTTCGTTATCTTCATTTAAATTTTTCATTAATTGAAATTTAGTCATATTTTTTTTATTACTTATAATAGAATTATTGTTTATTTTAATTTGATTATCTTTAATTAAATTAAAATGTTCTTCACTAACTAATTTTTTAATAATTTCAATAGACATTTCACATTTACAAAAAAAAACAGGACAAGTAAAATAAAATAAACCATCTTCAATTTTTTCTTCATAATAATATTTTCCACATTTTTTACAAAAAAAATGAAGACATTTCCCTGAAGAGTAATATAAATATTTTTGACTAATTTTATCACAAATAAAACAAATTCCTAAAGGAATATTTTCTTCTTCACAATTAATTCTATTAGTATTACTTGGAAAATTACTATTTAATCTATTTCTTGAAGTTGTTTTTTCTCTTTCACTTTCATTTTCAAAATTTTTTATTATTTTTCTATTACAAGGTAAAATATTATAATTTATTCTTTTTAAATCTTTTTGATTTGTTGATATACTTATAAAACTTTGTTGTTTAAGAAATGATTCTTGCCGATTTGATATTTCATCAGATTCAATATAATTTTTATTTGATATAACTTCATTATTTTTTATTGTTATTAATTTTTCTCCTGTTCTTTTAAATTCATCTGTTTCCATTTCTGAAATTAAATTTTTTTCATTTCTATTTCTTGATATTTGAGTTTTTGTTGAAAATTCCTTTTCTTTTTTTTTGTCCATTTTCTAATTAATTTTTTAAAAATATTTTATTTTTTTTTCTTATTAAATATATAAAATGAAAACAGAAAAAAATATTATAGAAAAAGCAGATGCAAGAATAGTCAAAACAGTAAGAAAATTAAGAAGTGTAAATGAAAATAATGAAATAGATAATAATGAGCAAAAGAAAAATAATACTCCAATAGAAAAAAGAGTTCCTTCGAATTCAACATCTGATAAAACTAATTCTAGTTTAATTAACAATAATAATAATATTAATAATGTGAGTGCTTTATATAAAAGAGGATCTAAATCTAATATTCTTACTCCTATTATTAATAAAGGAAATAATGATATTAATCAAAGAATTTCTATTGATGGAAGTTTAAGATTAGAAGATAAAAAAAATGTTTTTAGTTATGAAACTTTAAAAAAATATAATAAAAGACCAAAAACTGAATTTCAAAAAAATATTTTATCTGAAAATAATATAATAAAATATAAAGGAGAATTTGTAAATTTAATTAAAAAAGATAAAGAACTTCAAAATTTAATAGAAAAATCAGATATTATTAAAGATGGTAATTATGAAAATTATGCTGAAAAATTTTTTAAACAACCTTATTTTTTATATGTTCTTGAAATGCTTATTCTTGAAGATATTCAAGAAAGTAATACACTTAAAGTTTTTAGGCAAAATAAAAATTTACTTCCAATAAAAGTGGTTAAAGAAAATTTTTTTAGAGATGAAATTAAAAAACATTTAATTTCAAAGACTTCACAAATTGAATATAAAAGATCTTCTCAGCAACTCATAAAAAACATAGATCAATATATGGATAAAATTTCTCAATTTGAAATATAATATTTTTTATTTTTATTATTTTTAATATAAAAAATTAATTATTATAAAAAAAAAAATGTATAAATGATAAGTACTAAATCAATCAAAAATTAAAAAGAATAATAATACTTACTATTATTATCATTAATTAAATTTATTTGTTGAAAAAAATAGTTGAAAGATATAAAAGAATTTTGAAGTAAAATTAATATTTTGTTTAATTTCATTATTTGAAATTCATTATTTAATTAAATTCTTCGTATTACTTATTATGATATCTTATTTTCTTTTCATAATAGAATTGTTATATAATCCTCAACTTTGATTTTCATTAAGTATATATTAGATAATAATGATGTTAATACTAAAGAATTCTCCAAAAATTTTTATTTTAATTTGTAAAGTAATAAATGAACTTTTAATAGTAATGAATATTTTAGAAATTGAGAGATTTTTTAAATTTCATCAAATAAATAAATAAAATTTTTAAGTTGTTAAATATTAAATAATTTATATGTTTTTATTCTTATGTTAATTCCAAATAAATTCTCTATATTTAATTTTTAAATATTATATTTTTTTATTTAAAAACTAGATAAAATAATGAAACAAATATTTAATTAATTTAATGAAAGAATTGGAAAAATTTTACATAAAAAATGGAGCCAAAAAATGAACAAAAAGAAAAAACAAATAATAATGAGAATAAAAATGAAGAAAAACCACAATATAAGTTTTTAGGTAAACCAAAGAATTTAGGAGGAAAAAAAAGATTTGAACCAATGCCTCTTGCTAAATTTGATAAATTAATTTTTCTTTATTATTGATTAAAAAAATAAAAAATAACTTATTAAATAACTTTTTATAAAGAATAATTGATATTATTGATTTTAATAATTTAATTTTTCAATTATAATTAACTAAAAAATTAAATACAAAAATATATATTTGGAGAATAAGAAATATCTAAAT
>JAJJLU010003833.1:0-28813 GCA_023807065.1 Isotricha intestinalis
CCCACATAATCAAATTTATATAATTTTCACTTAATTAACATTCCCCACACTCAAATTTAATTTTAAGAATAATTATATTCTAATTTAATAAAATTTAATGTATATTTTTTAATCTTTAGAAAAAATAAATAATTATAAAATTATTAACAATTTTTGTATAAATCTTCATATAATAAAATAATAAAAAAAATGAAATCCTTCTTATTATTATTTTTTGCACTTTTATTATTTGTTTTTTCTGCTCCTGAAGAAGAAAGATGTGAAGAACATAAGTGTATTCCAAATTTGATGCTTCCTAAATGTTCAAAAGGATATGTATATAATCCTAGAATTAAAAAATGTGTTAAAATAAAAAGAAACCTTGCTAAAGCAAAATGTGGTAGATACGAAAAATATAGTTCTTATTATAAAAGATGTATTCCTAAATAAGATTTAGATATTTAGATATTTAATCTAAATATATTTTCAAAGTTAGAATTTGAATTTTTTTTTCTTTTCTTAATTTTTTTAATAAATTATTTATGAGATGTAATACTAAATTTTCCAATGAATGTAAAAAAAATAAAAAATCAATCATAGAGATAATTGTTTATTTTAAAACATTAAAAATGAATGAATAATATAATCATATTTTAAACTTAATAAAATAAAAAATATATTTAAAACAAAAATATTAAAATAAAAGGGATGATAAAATAGTTAATATCCATTTAAATGTTGATTCTTAATGATATCTTCATAATTAATAACACCATGATTCAAATCAACTTTTCCATTAATACCATTAACATTTCCTTGAGAAGTATATTGCCAAATACCCCAATTACCATTATATTTAGGTTTATCTACATCATAATGAGCAACCCAAATAGGAAAATTTTTTTTACATTCATCATCAAATAAATTATTTAATGGATAAGCACTTGCATAAATACCACATAAATAATTATTATTTTTTAAAGTTGTACAAAAATTTTTTGCTATTTGACTTACTTCACTTTTACCTTTAGATAAAATATTTTTTTCTTCAATATCATAAAAAATTGGATATTCATATTTTTTACCTGATATTATTTCCAAACATGTGTTAGCTTCATTAAATGCATCAGAAGCATCTGATGCATATGAATACCAATATACTCCTATAGGTATTCCTACTTCTTTTGCTTTTGTATAATTGTTTTCGAAACACGAATCTTTTTGAGTTTTTTCATTTCCGTATCCTGCTCTTATTATTGCAAAATCTATTCCTGATTTTTTCACTTCTTCCCAATTTATTTCTCCGTCGTGCCTTGAAACATCTATTCCTTTTAGTGCTGAGTTTAAATTCATTTTTAATTATTTATAATTTTGAAATCATTTTGTCAATCTATTTAAATTATGAAAACTTGATTTTTCATTTTTTTTGATTTTATTTTTTTTTTTGTTTATTTAATTTGGAGTTTTTTAGGGAATGTTAATTAAGTGAAAATTATATAAATTTGATTATGTGGGTTAAAGTTTTTAATAATAAAATAGACAATGTGATTTACTTTTTAGTTTTTTTATAGTTAAAAAATTAAATAAAAAAAATAAAAAAAATTTGCCTCTTTGGGCGTCATGTTCCTACAATCTAGACTCAAATAAATGATTTATTTTTTGAATTCAGAAGAATTTAAACAAAAATAATTTTTTTTCCTCAATCATATTTTAATTTTATTCTTAATATCTCTTTCAATATACCTAAAAAACTTTTATTGTATTTAAATTACTTTGGCTTCTTTTGAAAATAGTATTAGATATTTTTATTTTCATTTCAATTAATATTAAATCATATTGTTGAGCTTTTATATTCTTGTTTTCACTTTTTTTTATCTATTTTCTATATTGAAAGAATGTTAGATGATTCATTTTCTATACTTTCTTTTTTTAAAATTCTAATTTCTTTTTTTTTTGAGTTTATATTTGTTTTTTAAATTACATTTAAATTATTTAAATTTCAATATATATATATATTTATTTTATTTATTTATTTATTTTTTATTTTTTTCTTTTTTTGTTTTTGGTTATTTTTGTTTTGTTTTCTTTCGTTTTTTCTTTTATTAATATATTTTTTTGTTCAAATTCTTCAGGAGATTTACCTTCATGTTTTTTTCTGAAATTTTCCACTTGTTCAAGTTTTCTTTTCTGTTTTAAGAAATTAACTTCTTTAGTAACATTTTTATAAATTTCTGTGAGTTCTTTCTTTTTCATTTTTGAGGAAATATTTTCCATAATCACATTACATTTTTTCTTCATTTCATTATCAGCTAAATTATTATTATTAATTCTATAGCATAATTCAATAATAGGTTTAAAATAAAATAAATTACCACATTCAACGACTTTTTCAAATATATTAGTAACTCTATTAATTATTGATAAACCAGTTTCTTTATTACTTATCCATTTTTTTGATTCATTACATAAAGTTGTAAATAAATCTAATAAATTATCATTTTTTGATAAATTTTTATCTGAAATAAAATTAAATATTAACTTCTCTGAATATTCATATATTTTATCTTCAAAGTCATTTGCCATTATAATAAATTTTAGATGAGATATTATATTAACTAAATCATCATTAAATATTATTTTATTTGAATTTTTTAATATTATTCTTAAAGATATTGTTTTTATAAAAGAATGTGGATGGTTTAAACATATTATTATTTTTTTTAATATTTCATTTGTAATTTCCATTAAATAATTTTGATTTGCTTTTTCAATACAATTTAATATTAAATAAAGAGTATTATAGTCTTCTACATTAATGTTATTTATTTTTATTGTATTTTCTCCTTTGATTAAATAATCATATTTATTCATTTTTTCCTCAATTAATGATTCAAAAATATCAATTTGAATATTTAATAAATTTGTTAATGTATTCATTAATGATTTATTAATAAAATCAAATTTTAAATTTAACATAATTGAAATCATAACTAAACTTAAAGAAATCATTTTTTTATTATTCTCTTTTTGAGAAATCTCACTTAATATACTTAATGCCTTTTCATAATAACTTTTAAAATTGTTTTTATCATATTTATCATATAATTGATTAATTAATATAGTAATATTTTCTTTAATTTCACTATCACTGCTATTCATATAAAGAGTAAATAAATTTAATAAAATAAAATCAAAATTTTCTTCAATTCCTTCCATTTTTTTACTGATAAAATTAATTAACATTTTAATTGAATTTATTTTACATTTTCTAGTTTTACTATCACAATTAATAATAAAAAAATTAATATGATTCATTCTTCCTTTTTTTTCCAAAGGATAATTATTAATAAATTCAAAGAAAATTCTATAACAAATATTAATAGTATTTTCTTCAAATGAAGTTAAATAAATTTCTCTTAAGAAATTAATCATATCATAAATATCAGGATGTAAAATTTTTCTTTTAATTAAAGCAAGAAAACAAGATAAAATATAAGGTTTAATTTCTAAATTATTAATATTTAATTTTAAAAATTGAATACAAGTTTTTATTTTTTCTTTTGGAACTTGAATAAATGTAAATTTAGTTAAAATAGTACTGATTCCAGAAAGAACACTTTGAGATAATAAAGTATCTCCTTGATTTATACTTAAAATTAATTTAAATAAATTTTTGACAATTTTATTCAAATTTTTTTTAATTATAAAAAATTTTTCTGAAACTTCTATAAAAGTTATTATTATCTTTATTGCTTTACTTACTAAAATTGTATTATTACTCATTTTTAAACAAATTACAACATTATTAATCAAAGAATTTAATTTGTCATAAATTTCAGTTCCTTGAGTTATTTTAGATATGTCAAAAATTTTTTTTTTAAGTAAAATTAATATAAAATCTAATCCAAGAGAAGCAAATAAATTAGAATATAAAATCTCATTTTTTTCTTCTATATATTTATTTGCTATTTCAATTCTATAATTTTCACTTATATCTATTGTAAAAATATCATTTCCTTTAATTTCAATATTTTTCATTTTTTTTATTTCTTTTGCATTTTGAATATTTTTTTCAATTCCCATATGAGTGAATATATAAGAATATTCTAAAATATTATTAATTTCATTAATATTATCTTTATTAATCAAAATATTATTTTTTAATCCTCTTACAATTGCACTTAAAACTTCATTAACTTTATGAATAATTTCAGAAGTATTTTTTCTAACAATTAAATAATTTTTAAAAGGAGTAATAACTCCTAAAATTAAAGAAGTAATATTAATTTTTTGTGAAATTAATTCAAATGAATTATAACCTTTTTCTTTTTTAGCTTCTTTATATTTATTAACTAAATTATCTACTTCTTTTTCTTCTGAAATATCACCAAAAATTTCATCAAATATAATAGGCATAATTAAATGTAATGAAATTTCAGTGATTTGATAATTGTTAATAAAAGATAAAAGATAATTAATAGTATAACTTAAAACATGTCTTTGATAACCTGAATGTAAAGTTGTTCTCATATTTTCAAATAATATTATTATTATCGATTCACCTAATATATTTATCATATTTTTTATTCCTTCTCTTGCTTTTGATCTTATATCAGTATCTAAATTTTGAAGACTATTTACTAATTCAATTGTTAATTGTATTATTTCTGTTATTATTTTTTTTGGTTTTAATATCTTTAATATATTTAAATATGGGATAATTATGTAATTTCTTATATAATATGATGATTTATTTAAACGCTTCTCATTATCATATAATAAATTTTTTAATTGAGGATATATTTGGTTTTTTATTATTATATATATATTGTTGTTTGAAAATTCACTTATTGTGTCATTTAAATTTTTATCTAAGTCTTCAAATATATTTATAAAAAAATCTCTTATTTTAAAAGTTATTTTTTCTTTTGTATTATTTATATCTTTATATTTTAATTCCATTTCTTCTACTTTTTCATTTATATATTTTTCACTTATTTTTTTATAATTTAAATCAAATTCTATTTTATTAAATTTTATTAATATTATACATTCTAATATTTTTGTCAAAGATTGATTTGTCATTTTATATATATCAATACTATAATACATATTATCTTTATATTTATTATTTGAAATTTTTTTTAAATTAGAATAAAAATATAATAATAATTTTTCTATTTCTTCATCAGAAATTCTTTTTACTAATTCAGGAAGAATTGAAATACTTTTATTTACAATTTCAAATAAAATTTCGTTTTTTCTTTTCAAAGTTGAAAATTTTTTTAAATTAGAAGGATTTTCACTATAATTTTTAAAATTTAAGAAATTTTTAATAATAGGAATAATTACATTTAATATAGAATATTCACTAATATTTTTATTAGAGTCTAGAAAAGTATTCATTAATAAATCTAAAGCTTCACTTCTTAAATCATATTTAAAATTTAAAATATTTAATAAAAAATTATTTGATTTATCTTCATTGGAAATTTCAAATAAATCAGAGCATGAAAATTTATTTGGAGTTTTAGTATTAATTTCATATAATAATTCCAAAACAATTTTAGCTTGTGAAAATTTTTCATTTAATAAATAAAATAAAACATTAATAACAGAAATGAAATTTTCTTGTAAATTTAATAAAGAAATTTTTCTGAAAATTAATTTAGATTTATCTAAAGCTAAAGTACTTAAAGCAAAATCTTCATTACTACTTAAAATTATTAATTGATAAATTAAAGGTTCAATTACATTTAAATGTTCATTTATAAAATTTTCATTAATTAAATTTATTTTCTCAATAACAGAATCTGTGTCTAATTCTTTTCCTAATTCTCTATTTTTTTGTTTATTTGAATTTAAATATGTAATTAATTCTAAAACATTAATTAATTTATTTGTAGGATCTAAAAATGAAAATTCTTGTAAAATTATACTTACTACTAATCTATTATTATAATTTTCTACTTTATATATTAAACTAACATATTTTTTATATAAATTCCTCATTTCTTCTATATTTAATTTTCCTGATTGATATTTTATTTTAATTGATATTAAAATGTGACTTAATTTTAAAACATTATTTAAAATATCTCTTTCTGTATATATTTTTTTATCTTTTTCTAAAATTTTCAAAAGAAAATTTAATATATCATTAACATTTAAATCTTGATAATTTATATTTTTATTTTTATTAGAATTTGTATATAAACCCCATAAAGAAAGGAAAATATGAATAATACTTAAAGTTAATTTATCTTTTATACTTGTTCCAATTTTATTATTGAAAATTAAACTAGTTAAAGAACTATTGATTTCATTAAAATTAAAAATAATAATTTTATCAAAATTATCTTGTAAAGTTTTATCATCAATAGGAGAATCATCAAAATTAAAATTAAAATTATTAGAATCTTCATCATCATCAATTTCCATTTCAGTAATATTTTCATTTTCATTTTTATTTAAACTTTCTATTGAATAAGGTGATAAAATATTTTCAATAAATTCTATTATATTTAATATAAAATTTCTTTCAGTTTCTCCTTTTTTAACAACATTCATTATACTTTGAACTATAATTGGATTTTCTGAAAATATAAAATGTAATTTTGCATGTTTTGAAAGAGAAATAAAAAATTTATATATTGAATTTATTTTTGTTGTTGGTTTTTTTAAATTCTCTATATATTCATTACATATTGATTTTGATATGTCTGATATTAAATTTATATTATCATAAAATTGATTAAATATCATTGTAAAAACATTAAATGATTCTCTTTTTAAATCTTTTATATTTTTATGAATAAACTCAAAAAAATTAGAAAATTCTTCTTTATCATATGCATTTATTATTTTACTTTCATTTATTAAATATTGATTTATATATTTTTCTGTTAAATTTATTATTTCCTCTTTATTTATTTTTATTTGTTGTCCTAACTGTTTTAAATATATAAAACATAATTTTAACTTATTACTTATTATTGATATTTGCTCGTTATTCTTAAATAATTTTGTTATTTGTTTTAAATTCAATTTTAATATTTGTAATAATTTATTATATATTCTCATATTTAATACATTGAAATTTTCTTCTTTTTGATTTTCAAAAATTAAAAAAACAGGTTCAAAAACAATATTAATATATTCTTCAAATTCATTTTGTCTTAATTGAATAAAATAATTAATTAAATTGATTTTATTTTTAGTTTTTATTTTTTTTCCTTTTTCAGAAGTAGAATCTTTTAAATGAAAATATTTAGAATAATATAATCTAGTAATAATAGGAATTAAAGATTCTCTTTCCTCTTCTTTAATTTCAAGTCCTTTATCATTTATAATTTTATCTAAATTAAATAATTGATTTATAATAACTGGACTTTCAATAATATTATTTAATAAATTTAAATAATTTTTTATTCTTTCATCAAAAAGAGAAATAATTTCAATTGATAATTTTTGAATATTGATTGAACGAGATAAAATAATTTGTTCGAAAATAATCTTTTTAATTGAATCTATGTTATTATAATTAATTAAAAATTTTAATTTAGAAATAATTAAAAATAGACAATCTTTTAATTTAAAAATAGTATTTGAAAAAGAAGATTTCATTTCTTTCTCAATAATAAAATTATATAATATACATAAATCAGTTTTATTTTTTGGTTTAGAGAAAATTTCTTCAATTTGAGAATGTTTAAATAAATGTCCAATTTTAAGGAAACAATTATCTAAAAAATAAAAAGAAAAAATTTGATTTGAATTTAATAAAATATAATAACTTGATAATAAACCTAAATTAATTCCATTAAAAAAAGTAGAAATTGTTCTATATTTAATTTGTAAATCTTGAATACTTAATTTATGAATAGATTCATTGTTTTTTAAAGAAATCCATTCATTTTTTATTCTAGAATAATTTTTAGAAAAAAAATCTGATTCTGAAGAATAATTAGCAATAAATATTAATAATTTATTTATTAATTCTAATATATTTGTTTTTATATCAGATTCATATTTTTCATATTTTTTTATTTCTGAACTTTTTATTATTATTGAAAATAAATTTTCTAACGATTTTGATATAATTGGCCAAACACTTTTTGTTAAAGTTATCCAAAAATTTCCTAATAGAAAAAATAAGGAAAAAATAACTAAATCTAAATTAAATTTTGTTATTTCTTCATTTGATAATAATAATTCTAATTGACTTACTATTATTTCATAATTTAAAGAATATTTTTTATCATTTAAATAATCAAAATTTGTTCTACATATTTTATCCATTATTAAAAAAATTTCTTTAATTATTTCTTTTTTATTATTTTGACAACATTCATTTTTGTATTTTTCATAAAAATAATTTTGAAATAATTTCACAAAATTTGCTTTATTGATATTATCATTTGATAATAAAATTAAATAAAAATATTCATTTGAAAATACTGTTTTTAAATCATTATAATTATTAGTAAATGAAAAAAAATTGATAAAACTAAAAAGATAAGGACATTGATTATTTATTATTTCTTTTAAAGTTTCATCTGAACTTTTAAAACTTTTTAAAATATTTAAATACATTTGAATTTTATTTATATAATGAAATTCATTTAAGTAAAAATCATTAAAAAGAATATTAATTAAAAATTCATCAAAATCAATTTTTTTTTGTTTAAATAAGGATAAATATTTAATAATTTCTTTTATTATTATATTTAGAATTGATTCTTCATTTATCATTGAACTAATCATAAATAATTTCATTAATTTATCATAATTTATTTCATTCATATTATAAATCATTGATGAAATTTCTTCTTTTTTAATAGATGATAAATATATTTTAATTTTATTTTGAACTGAGTTTTTATTTATTAAATTAATTTCACATTTTCCAAAAATTGTTTCATATGATTTTATTATTTCAACAATTAATTCATAATTAATTAAATCATTATCATTTATTATTGATATTATTATATCTTCAAATTTTTCTTTATTATATAATATATTATTATATTCATCATTATCAATTGAATCATTAGGATTTCTTATTGAAAAAGTAGAAAAAGATTGATAAAAAGAAAATAAATTTAAATTTGTTAATGTTTCAAATAAGAATTTTATATATTCTTCTTTTTTTAATATTTTATTGATATTTAAAGTAAGTTCTGCATTATGAAATTTTAACATTAAAGAATAAATTTCAATTATGAGAGATGCATTTAAATTTATTTCATTAAATTTTATATATTTTTCTAATTTTTCTAAAAGAGAATTAATATAAAAACTATAAGTTATTGATTTATCTTTAAAATTTTTATTTAATATTTCTTTAGAATATAATAATAAACCTAATATAATTTTTTCATTTTTAAAATTTGATTCATCAAAAAAACCTAATTGATTAACTAAACTTTGTAATTTCATTTTTTTAAAATTTAATTCTTTCTCAGAATAAAAAGTTAATAAAAAATAATGTAATAAACAAACAATACTAATTTTATTATCTTCTCTAACTTTTTTGATTAATTTTAAAAAAGTGTGAATGAAAATTAATAAAATTTCATTTTCACTTTTTAAATTAGATTCAATACCTTTTAATTTAAAAATAAAAATATCACATTTATTAGAAAGAACATTTCTATTTGTTAACACTTCAATTAATAATTCGCTTAAACAATCAGAAATAAAAATTTTTAAATTAAAAGAAGATAAATTTTGAAATAAAATATTTTTAGAAGAATAATCATCTTTATTTAACATTTCAATATCTTTTTCTTCAAATAATTTTTCAGGATGAATAATAAAATTAAATAAAAAATTAAATGTTTTGGTTAATTGTATATCATCTAAATTTTTAATAATATAACATAAACTTTGAGAAGCGAATTTTCTAATAAATTTATTTTTATTAAATAATAAATCAGAATAAATAAATAAAATTTTTTCGAAATTCCCTTCAAAACTATTTTTATAAAATTTAAATATATTAACAAAAAAAGTAAATAAATGATCAATTAAATCAAATAAAACTTCATTATTAATATCATTATCAATTTTTGTAATATTAATAATTTGACTTAAATTATTTTCAATAAAATAATCATAACATTCCCCTCTTAAATCTTTAATTACAGCAATTAATAAATCTAAAGATAAAAAAATTCCTCGATAAAATTTATTATCTATTTTTTTTTGAATATCATCTTTTAAAATATTAAAAACTTTCTTATAATTGTTAAGTAAATAAATATATGAAGATGAATATTCATTTAATAAATTATATAATGTTAAAAATTCTGGATTATGATTATTTATTGAAAATTCTCTTTCTAATAATGATTTAAAATTTGAATATTTCATTGATTTATCTTCGTCTTTTTTTATTTTTTCACTTTCATTTAATTTTAATATTGAATAATCAATATTTATTTTTTCACTTATACGAACTGATAATTTTTTTAATTTTGAAGAGAAAGATTCAAAGACAAATGTATTTTTATCTTTATGCTTTAATTGAGAATATTTATTATTATTTATTTCCTCAAATGAATCACTCTCATAATCAAAATCTCTATATAATTCCATCAAATTATATGATAAAATAATTATTAATTTAAGATAAATAATTATTAATTATAAAAAATTTAAAAAATATTTTTATAAAAAAACATAATTTAAAAACTATAAAATTAAATTAAAAAAAAACAGAAATAAGTTTAAATCCAATTATATTTTCAAAACAAAATATTTTTTTTATAATATTCATATGTAACAATTTATAAAATTCTTTTATACAAAAAAAATTATAATATAAAAGTAATTAAAAATGTTTAGCTTGTTTAACATTTTTTCCATTAAATTTTCCATCATTAGCTTCATCAATAAATTGTTGAACTGCCATAAAATAACCACCAGGAAATTTTTCAATACTTTTTTTATAATTAGTTAAATGATTAATATCTCTAATAATAAAATTAAATTGTTTTTTTTTTTTCTTTTTATTAATTTTCTCCTTTAAATTATCTTTTAATTCTCTTTTAATTCTATTAATTAAAGGAGCATTTTTTTCTATTCTCAATGGAAATCTTATTCTACTTGTACTATTAATACTATTTAAATCAATATTATTAGAAAAGTTATGATAAGATTCAGTTGTTTTTAAATTAAATATAGTTGATGAATTTTTATTTCTTGAAGTTGAAAAACCTGTTTTTTTTAAATTCATTATTTTATCTTTTGTTAAACTTTTATTTTTACTATTATTATTATTTGTATTATCTTTATTATCTATATTTGTTTTATCTATTATATTTTTTTTTATTTTATTATTAATTGTATTATCACTTGTTACTATTGGAGGTAAAAATATTCTTTCTGGTTTATTTATTTTTATACTATGATATATTGTGTTTATTTTATTATTATTATATTTTTTTATATTTTGAATTCTTGGTTCTGAAGATAAAGAATGAGATTCTTTTGTAATTTCATTTTTAATTTTTTTTCTATTTTTAATTGAAAAAGATTTTAAATCTTTAAACACATCACTATTATATTCTACGTAATTGGAATTATTTTTAATATATTTAGCAATTGATTTAATGTCTTTTGTAGAAATTGATTTAATAAAAGGATTTTTTATTATTTTTGATTTTTCTTGAATTTCATTATATTGCTCTTCTTGTTTTCTTGTATATTCATTTTCAATTTTACTAAAATAGGAATTATAAATAGAAACTAATCTTTCAATAATTTTTTGTAATTTTTGAAAAGCTGAATTTTTTAAACTTTCTCTTAAACCATAAACATCAGAATATAAATTATTAAATTTATCAAAAGAATATAAAAATAATTTTATTTTTTTAGAAATTACAGTACCAGTGAATAAAGAAGGCATATTAAAATATAATTCATAATCACCATAAAATCCTTTTTCACTTGTAAATATTAAAAATTTTCTTTTTAAATTTAATGATTCTTTTACAACATTATAAGAATGAATCATTTTTTCTTTTAAATGAAAATCAATATGAATAAATTTTTTAATTTTTTTATATAATTTTTCAATTAAATCTTTTAATTCAATAAGAGAATAATTACTCATTGAAATTTCTAAATTTCCTTCTTTAATAATATAAAAATTGTTAAAATATTCATTTTCTTTAAATAATTCATCTCCTAAGAAATAATCAACAATTTTAAATTGACTATAAATTTTTTCTCCAAAATAATCTTTATTTAAAACTCTGAAAAAATAAGAATTATGAAATTTTTCTAAATCTTTAAATCTATGAATCTTTTGTTCTTCATTAATTAAAGAACCATAATTTTTTTTATTAATTGCAAATAATAAACATTTTGAACTTTCACATCTTGCTGTTTCATTTCTTAAAGGTTTTGTTTCAATAAGTTCAAAATTTCCAAAATAATCAAATTCATTTAAATAATTTGTTCTTATATATTTTAATTTTTTTATTTTAGTTTTTGAAGGATTCATTTGTTGTAAATAAAAATATTCTCTTGGACCAAAAAAATTATTTAAATTACTTATAAATTGATTTATATTTAATCTTCCATTTATTAAATCTTTATAATTATATTTTGAATATGGAAAATCATAATTATTATATATTTCCATTAATTTATTTCCATAATTTTCATTAGATTCTTTATAGATTTTTATTATAAAAAGTATTTCTTCTATTTCTTTAATATCTGCAAATTGTCTTATATTATAAAAAGATTTATTATCTTCTATTATATTCATTAATAAATAATCATCTACAAATTCTTTTCCTAATTCTCCTTTATCTTCTTCATTTAATTCAATTATTTTATCATTTTTTTTTTTTTCATCATTTAAGTAGTTTAAATATTCTTCAAAAGTCATTTCTTCATATGAAATATCTAATTTATATAAACCAACATTTCCTCTTAATATAATATAAATTATTTCTGATTTTTCTTCTACTATATATATATTATTATATTTATTAAATATTTGAGTTGAAATAAATTGACCTATCATTTCACATAATTTATTTACTGTCATATCTGTTTGTAAAAGATCTGATCTTAATTTATCTTTTATATTTGTTTTTATTAAAAATTTTAAAAATTCTAAATTTTCTTTTTCATTTCTTTCATAATATTTCTTTTCTATTATTTTCATCATATTTTTTATTTCTTCATCATTATTTATTTTTGAACTTGGCATCTCTGTTAATGATAAACACTTTTCTATTAATGAAAATCTTTTTGGAAAAATTGAATTTTTTCTTATTTTTTTATGAATTGCTTTTTTTATTTCTTCACCATTTTTTACTTCTTTATTTTTATTTATTTCTTCATCATTCTCATTTTCCATTAAATTATCCCTTAATTTTTTGCCAATTATTTCATTTTCTTTATTAAAAAATTTAATATCATTATTTATTTCATTTTCTTTATTTATTTCATCTTTCATAATTTAAATAATTAAAAAATAACAATATATGATTTAATAAAGAAAAGTAATTAATTTTATTTCATATTTATAATTAGAAATAATGAATTTAGAAGAGAAAAAAACTTCAAAAAAGAAAAAGAAGACAAAAAAATAAATAATTCATAATAAAAATAATTTAAAAAATAATTTCTCTGTTTCGAAAGAATTTTAATATAATGGATAAACAAAATATTTTTAATTGTTATAAATTAAAGAAAGAAACTTTATTCGAGAGGTTCAACATTAACAACAAATTTTTGGAATTGTTGAAGAGCTCTTTTCCATTCATTAACAGCATCATTAAAATTTCCATTATAATATTTAATAAATCCAATACCCATATGATATAAGAAATGAACAAAATTTCTAGGACCATATTTATCAAAGTTATCTCCTAAATAAGCATCCCAGAGATCACTTAAAAATCTAAAAAATTGTGTGTTTAAAATATCTTCTTCATTCAATTCACTTAATAAATTTACTTCTTTTTCTCCTTCTTTACAATTTACTAATATTATACATATGATAAATATTATTATGCTTTTTGTTTTCATTTTTTTTTAAAAAGTTTTAACAAAAAATATCTTATTTATTTTATTTTTTTTTGTGTTTTTTTTTTATATTTTTTTTTTCGACTTTAAAATATATAAAAGACAAATTCTAAAAATAATAATTTTGAATTTTACATATAAAAGAGTGTTTTATAAAAAATAAAAAGAAATAAAATATGGATTCATTTATCCCAAATATATCAATTAAGAATATCAATGAATTAAAAAATGATATTTTAGAAATTTTAAATGATTTAGATTTGGAACAATTAAAGAAAATAAATATGGAATTAGCTTCTTTCTTACATCAAAAAATTGAAGTTGATTTGAAAAATAAATCAAAAGGAATAATTATAAATGAAAAACAAATTGACTATTCTCAAAATGATGAACCTATTAAACTTCCTAAATTAGTTTTATATACTCAAAAAGAAAATTTTTAATTTTTAATTTTTAAATTTTTATGTTTTTCAATATTAAAGAAAAGAAAATAAAATATTTTATTTATATTAAGATAAAAACTATATATTTTTAATTATATATTATTTATAATATTCATTTTACAAATAATAAAATGTAATTAAAAACTTTAATCAAATTTTAATTTAAAAAATATTTATGGAAGAAATTAACATAATAACAGAGAATGATGACTATGATGAAGATGATATATTATTTAAAAAAATATTTTCAATAGAATTTCAAGAAGTAAAGATTTCAAAGGCAATAATGTTAAATGACTTAATTTCAATATTTATTCTTTTTGAGGGTAAAATATATATATTAAACCCAGATAAAAAAGAACTGAAATTATTTTATTCGTGTGAATATAATAAAATAATAAATATATTTTCAAATTGTAATAATAGTCATTTAATAATTTTACATTCTAATGGAAAAATAAAGGGAACAAATAAAAAAAATTTAATTGAATTTGAATATTATGATAAAATATCATCAAAAATAAATAATTTGGATAATGTAAATATTTACACTTCAGAAGATTTATTTAAAATAATAACAATAGAAAAGGAAAAAATAAGTTTATTTTATACTAATGAAATTATAAAGGAAGAATTAAATGAAAAGATAATCAAACATAAGCAGTTTTCAACTGTAATTTATTTAGAAAATGAGAGAAAAAATTTAATTAATTCAAAATCAAATTACTTTGAAAATTATGATGTAATATTTGGTAATAGTATGTATAATGGAAATTTTGCAAAAATAATATATTCAATAATAGAATATATTAATGAAATTAAAGCTTATAAAATTTATTTAATTGAATATACTTTTCTCTTTGAACAAATTGATAGAAATAATTTTATTAATACAAAACCTACTTATTATAAAAAATATTTTAATTCAAAATATGTTTATTCATATTTTAAAAAAGAAGAAAATGAGAAAATTGAAAATAATACATATGAACAAAATATTATTATTAAATCAAATAAAACTGGAACTTGTACTGCTTTTATAATAAATAATTGTCCTGAAAAAAATCGAATGAATTTAATTATATTTAATAATGAAACATATAATTTTACTTTTTTTCATTTAGAAAATTTATTTAAATTAACTGAAGATAATGTAACAGTAAGTGACTTTGATTGGTTATCAAATAATGATATTTTTATATTTATTCAATTTTCAAATTATGCTTTTACAATATTAAATACCGTTAATTTTCAAAAATATATTATTAATAATAATTTTATGAATTATAAAGAAATTGATGGAATATATATATTAAAATATTATAAAGATTTATCCAAAAAAATATATGAATATCAAAAAATTTCTTTGTTGACAAATATAAGAATAGAAGAAAATAAAACAAACGAAGAAGAAGAAAATAAAGAAATATCAACATTATTTTTATATTCAAATTCCTATATAATATATTTTGACATTTCAACAATAAATTACGATAATAAAATAATCAATTTAACAAGAGAAGATTCCTTTGAGAAATTTATAATAAGTTTAAAATATTTTCAATCATATTATATAAAAAATGAGGAAAAAAGAATGAATTTAGAAGAATATACTCATAATTATATTTTTAATCATTTTAAATTAATATTTCCTTCAAATAATATAAATTTAGACCCTGAATTAATTGATTTAGAAAATTCAATGGCTGCTGCTCAAGATGAAAATTTAGCTCAAGCTTTATATTTTTATGTTAATTTTATTAGAATTTTCCAAAATATTAATCAATATCATTGTAATGATTTAACATTAATTTCTTTCTTACTTTTAATTTCTAATGATTTTTTCTTTTATTTATTATCTTTAAAAGAAATTTGGCTTAGTTATTTATTTTTAATCTTAAGTGAAAAATATTTATTATCAAATTTACAATTAAAAAAAAAAGAAGAAATTAAACATTTTGATAGAGAAAAATTAACTAATCAAAAAATATTTTTTTTATTTAATCCTAAATATGCAAATGCTTCTTCAATAAAATGTTATAATAAAATATCAAATATTTCTTTATTTAGTAAATTAAGAGTTTTTCTTTTCTTTTATTCTTTAGTTGAATTTAGAAATAGTCAAGCTTTAAATATTAATGTTCTTTATTTTATTCTTGCAAAAATTTCAATAGAAGAATTAAAGAAAAATAATATTATGGATGATGTTAATTTTTTGTTAAAATTAATAATTCAAAACTGGAAATTTTTAAAATCAGAAAATCAAAAAGCTGGAAACGCAGAATTTGTTTTAAATAATTTTTCTCAGAATTTTACTACTGAAATATTTAATTTTGGAATTAAGAAAAAAGAAAAAAATAATAAACAATTTGATTATCTTATTGAAATATATACTGAAGAACAAATGATGATATTTAATGATATTAATTATAAATATTGTATTAAAGAAGAAGAAAATGATGATAATATTATTAATGATTTTAATTCTTTAGATAATGATATTGGTATTATTCAAAAATGGGATATTTACTTCAAAAATTTTTTCTATGAAGATTTATTTGATGATTTAAATCAATATCATGAAATTAATAAAGAAGATAAAATATGTAATTTTAGATTATTTTTTTTCTTAAGTGAAATCCAATTATATTTCATTAATCTTTTAGAAATAATTGTTTCAAAAGATAGAAATAATGTAAAATATGTTAAAATGATTTCTCCAATTGATATTCCTTTTATTATATATGAATATTCTTTTATTTATGATAAAAATATAAAAGAAAATGAAGTTTTTTTGACACATGATTGTCATTTATCTCTAATTAATTTAATTAATAGATATTTAAAATTTTATCCTTTTCATTTTAAAGAAAGTAGTCTAGAATTTTGTGAATATTTAATGATGAAAGGATTTAATAATTTAGTAATAAATAATAATGATAAAAATTTCCCTTTTCAACCTTATATTTCATCTGCTATTTTATTTATTTTAATTTCTACTTTAAAAGTTAATAGTTATGTTATTATTGAAAAATATTTTTCTTTGTTTGAAAAATGTATTAAAACTTTAAAAAATGAATTTAAAAATATTATTTATAGTATTATGATATATATTATTAAATTTTTTATTCAATATTATTCTGATATTGGAAAAAAATATTTATACAGTCATATGCTAAAATTGTTTTTGTTATATAATAGAATTCTTGATTCTATTATTGATAATTATAATTTACATTATGTTTTATTTTATTTTTTATATGAAACTAGAGTTCCTGATATTAAAAATTTCATTGAAGAAAAAATAATTTATAATTCATACAAAAGATTTAAAACTTTTTGTAAAGAAAATTCTATTTCAAATGTTAATATATTTTTAAATAGTAAAATTTATTTAAAGGATATTTTTGAATTCAAATTAATAGATTATTTCTTATCTACTTTAAATAATATTGATTCATTTGAAAAATTTAAAAGTAAATTAGAAACAATAAAAGAAAAATTTATTTCTTTTGAAGACGATAATATATCAATAATATTAAAGAATTATTATACAATTAAATTACTATATTATTTCTTTTTATTTTATCTTAAAGAAAAAATTTTAGAAAATAAAGAAGAAAAAACAATATTATGTTATTATAGTTTATTACTTTGTTTAATAAATAATAAAAATGAATTTGAAAATTTTCAAAAAAAGTTTGAACCAAATATAATAAATTATAAAAAGTTAATTGGAGAAGAAAATACAAATATAATAATAAAAAATATGTATTATTCCAAATTAATTTATAAAGAAAAAGAAGATAATATAAACAATGAAGATAAAAAAGGTAAAAAAATTAATAACTTGATTATATTATTAAATCATAATTATTTCATTGAAATATTTTCATTATTCATAAAAGAAAAACAAGAAATATTTAAATCAAAAAAATCAATATTAGATAAGGAAATAAAAGGAAATTTTATAAATATAAGGAACAAAGTAATTGAATTAAATAGTAAATTAAGTCAAATTTTTGGAGTTTTAGATGATTTTTGTTTTCAATTTAATGATTTATTCGAGCAGGGAAATTTTATTGATTTAATGAATTATATTAATGGAAAAACTATTAATTTAGGAGGAATTCAAAATGCTTATTTTCCTTCTTTAAAAGATTATCTTATTATTATTCCTGAATATGAAAAACAAATTAATTCTTCTTTGAAAAAAAAAAATAATAATTCAATCGATAATTCTAACAATGATTTTGAAATTAGAGAAGAAAATGTTTCTAATCAAAAATTAAAAATAAAATTTAAGAAAAATATAAAATTATATAATAAGAATGATTTAGTTGTTTTAATTAAAAACATTAGGTTGTTTATTTGTAAAAAAATTATAATAAAAATATTTATAGTGAATATACAAAAAGTTCTATCTTTAAATCAATTAAATTTAATTAATTCAAATACTAAAATAGAATTAAAACAACAATATAAAAATTCAGATTCTAAAAAAATGAATTTTAAATTATATAAATTCAATAAAGAACAATTATTCTTTTATTATGAAAAAAAAATGATATATAAAGAAATATTAGATAAAGAAAAAGATTATCAATTTAATTATATTAAAAATAAATATAATTCAATAGAAAAAAAATTAGAAAAAATAAATAAAGAAATAGAAAATAATTCAAAAAATAACTTAATTTAACAAATTATTTAATTTTTTCTTAATATTCAATTTTTTTTTTTAATATTATTAATTAAATAAATAATCAATTATTTATTTTTCATAAATTTAAAAATGAATTATTTAAAATAAATAAAATTAAAAGTTCTGAAATGGAAGATAAAAAAATTAACGATGATACACAAATTAAAAATAATGAAAATGAAAAAGAAAATATTCTTTCATTAAATAATATTTCAAATGAGAAAAAATTAAATAATAATTTTTCATTATATAATATAGAAATAAAATCAATAGAAGAAAGTAATAATAAGGAAAAAAAAATAAATTTAAATTCAGAAAAAAAATTTTCTTTTGAAAATAATTCAACCGAAAAAATTCTTTTGAAAAAATCATACACATCAGCATCATCTAAAAAAAGAAATTTATATAATTTAATTCAAGAAAATAACAAAATTTCAAAAATGAATTTTTTAGGAAAAAAAAAGAAAATTTTATCAAGTGAAGAAATTGAACTCGAAAAAATAAGAAAAGAAAAAGAAGAAATAAAAAAACAAAAATTGAAACATCAAAAATGTTATTTAAAAAGTAAAAATTATATTCCAATGACAATTAATCCTTCTCCTTCAACTATTATTAAACCTTTTAATTTATCAAGTAATAATTATTCTTATAAATTAATTCAAAGTAAAAAAACTTTTGATAAGAATAAAATTAATAATAATGAAAAAAGTAATTTTGAGAAAAAAAACAAAAATAATATTAATAAAGTTTTTATTGATAAAGAAAAAAATGAAAATTTAAATTTAAATAATAATGAATTAATAAATAATTATAATACTCCAATTAAAAAGTTTGATGATTGTTTAAATAAGAATAAAATTATAAATATAGAAGAAGTTAATAATGAACACTTTTTTACAAATGATAATGAGAAAACAATAAAAAAAGAAAAAGATCTTACTTTGACTTCAAGAATAAAAAAATATTATGAATATACAAAAGATATTTTAGAAAAACAAAAACAAAATGCACAAAATTAAACAATTATATATATTAAAATTAAATAAAAAAATAAAATTAATATTAAGTTTTTTTATTTATTTTTTTTATTTATAAAAATAATTTAAAAAAAATGAATAAAATTCTTTTAAAATTAATTAATAATAAAAATGAGTATGTATAAATATAGTTCAAAAGAAATTCGAGATTTATATAATAAATTTCAATTAAATAGAAGTCAAAAAAATAATTTATTAAATAATTCAGAGTCACAAAAACAATATAATATAAATATTTTAGAAAATAATAATAATGAGAAACAATTTAATCCAAGAGAAACAAATTTATTATTTAAACAGCCTCAAAATAGAAATGTCTTAACATCAAATATTTCCACTTTAATAGGTAATATGCCAGAAAATGTAATAAGGAAAAAGAATATAGAACCTGAAGAAAAAAGTTTTGGAAAAGAAATTAAATTAGAAAATAATTATTTATTAAGAAGAGAAGAAAAACCTTTTGAAAAAGAACCAATAATTTATTTTCCTAAATATAATGATAATATATTACATGAATGGGAAAAAATAATAAAAGATCTTGAATTATTTAGAATAAAGAAATCAAAAGAATTATCAGAAATTAAAAAGTTAAATTATGAAAAAAATAATAAAAATAACAATAAAAATGAATATGACGAAATAAGTAAAAAAATATTAAAAAAGATAAGTTCATATAATAAAAAAGAAATAAAAAATTATAATAAAATAAATGATACATTTATAGAAACAAAAACAAATGTAATGACAAAATTAAGAAAAAAATTTAAAGTTGAGAGTAAACCTATTTTAAAAACTCATAATGAATTTAGATATTTAAAAAAAGATTATTCAAAAGGAATTTCTAATAATGAAATTTTAATTAATAGATTTAATAATAGAATTTGCCTTTTAACTGATATTATTTGCAACATTGATGAAAATGAAGAAGATAGTGATTATGGTGATAAAGAAAGAAAAGAAAGTAGAATTAAACAAGAAAAATTTAACGATCATTATTTTAAACATTCAAAAAATAAAAAAAAGAAAAAAAGAAAGCAAATTTATATATAAATATTTAATGTTTAACTATTATACTTTTATTTATAAAATAAGATATATATATAAAAAAATTTAATTCAAAAAAAAAATAAAAATAATAATTAATTTAATTAACTAATTATTTTTTTTTTCCTTAAAATCGCATTTTTTTTTTTTACCTAAAAGTAAATATTTATATTCTAAATTATGTTCTTTGATAATTTTTCTAATGATAATTTTTTTTTTAGGGTCTTTAATTAATTCATCATAATTATATCCATATTTTTCAATTAAACTTTTTCTACATTTTGCAATTAAATCTCTTCTGTCTTTTCTTTTATTTCTAATCATAATTTTAATTTTATATTTCTCACTTTTCTGAGGATGAGATTGGCTTAAATGACCTCCTAAAGCTTGTCCTTTACCAAAAATTTTTTTACAAAATTCACATTTAAATATATTTATTTCTTTATTTATTATTTTTTTAAGTTTTTTTCTTTTTTTATTTGTTATTATTTTTTTTCTTTCTTTTAATTTACTCTTTTTTTCTTCTTCTTTTTTTTCTTCATTAAATAACTTTTTATATATATTTATTCTATTTTTAAATTTTTGAAGAATAAATGAAGTAAACATATTACAATTTCTTATTAATAATTCTAACTTTAATATATTTTTTTCATTGTAAATTTTATTTTTTTTATTGATGAAATTTTCTTCTATTTCTTTTAAATATTGTTTAATTTCAAAATAAAATTTCCTTATTATTTCAAAAGCATTTAAACTTCCTTCGTAAAAATATAAATTATTTGCTTTTAAAATTGAAAAGGGAATATTTAAAGTTTTTAAAGATTCATCTTTAAAATTACATAAATCTAAAGAAGAAGGTTCTTTAATAATAAAATATTTTTGAGAAGCAATTAATTTTGAAAGATAATTTATTTTTATTTCTTCTTCATTAATATTTATAAGAGGAAAATTAATTAAGTGAAAATTATTTATATTAACTTCATTAATGAAAATATTTTCTCTTTTTAAAATTTTTTGGAATTTGATTTTTTTTTTTTTTGTAAAATGATTTTGACATTTATTTAAATTTCCAAATAATCTAGAATTAAAATTTATTTTTGAATTTAATAAACTTTTACTTTTATTAAAAGAGGAAACTGTAGTAAAAGAAGGATCAAATGAATTAAATTTACTTTCTGAAGAAATCATTTTAAATTGTTTATTTGAATTTCCCAAATTTTTTTCCCCTTTATTTATATTAATTTTTAATTCTGAAAATATTTTGTTTTTATAATTTGAAGAATTTTGAATTTCATTAAATTGATTTATTTTTGGTATTATTAAAGGAGATATTTCATATCTTAACATAGAAGGAAATTTATTTGAATCAGATATCATTTTATAAAGGAGAATTTTTTGGTTTTTTATTTTATTTTTTTTTTTTTGAATTTAAATAATTTTTTATTTTGAATTTTTTAGTCGAAAAATAATTTAATAATCAACAAAAGAAAAATTAATATAAAAGTAATAATAGAAATAAAGAAAAAGGATAATAAAAAATAAATATAAAATATGTTAAATATAAAACAATGTTATAGATATAAAGCATATTATATTCAAAATTGATTAAATAATAGAAAAAAACCGATTAGAGGAGGGTTTAATGGATTTAAATATAATCCTAATTTAGATTCTAAAATTTTCACTCAATTTTATAATTATAATTCCATTAATTTAAACAATTATAATAATAATGTTATATTTTAATTCTAATTTAAGTTCAATTAATGCATCAAATGAAAAAAATTTTAATAATAATTATGACGGAAGTTTTTCTACTTTAAATACATTTCATTCTGCAAAAAAATCTTATACTAATAATGATAATAATAATATAAGTAATTTAAAAGACTCTATTTTACCTTTTGATGATGATATTCTGAAAAAAAAATCAAAAGATATTAAAATCAATAATATTAATGCTATAAAAGAATTAAAATATAATAATATTAATCAAACAATTATCAATATATAAAAATTATGTAAGAAAAGTATTTGAATATTTTAATTCCTTAGATATAAATATAAATAACATAAATTTATTTTTAAAAATATAAATAGAGATATTTAAGTATATTAAAAATTAAAAAAAAATTAATAAAATATATAATAATAATAATTATATAATGTCTGTTCAAAATATTTTAAAACATCCTAATAGAATAGATAAAATAGCAAAAAGAGTATTTAATAGTGTTGATAAAGATGGTTCTGGATTAATTGATTTAAATGAATTAGAAAAAGTTATGTATACTATTTCTGAAGATTTAGATTTACCTATTCCTTCTCATAATGAAGTTAAAAAAGTTTTTAGTATGTTAGATACTGATAATAGTACTATGATTTCTTATAAAGAATTTAGAGTTTTAATTGTTGGAATTCTTGAATCTTTTGCTTAATTTTTTTATTTTTTTTGAATTAAATTTATTTTTGAGATTTTGCTTTTTATATGTTTTATCTATTCGATTGTTTATTATTTTTTTTTTATTCAAATGAAAATTTTATATTATTACTAATTATTTTTATTATTTAATTATTTTTTGGATTTTCTGTTTTTTTAATGCTAAAGGTAATTAATGTCTTTTATTGATTTAATCTTTATATTATATTCGATTTTGAAAAAGAAATTTTATAAATTTAAATGCGCTTTAAAAACTCATACTTTCACGAAAAAATGGTAAAAATAAAAATAAATCTTTAATAAATAAGATAAAATATTTTTATAATTTAATAAAAGATTCAAATATGAATATTTTTTATAAATAATAAATAATATAATTTTAACAATATAATATGTTTTAATTATAATATGTTTTAATTTTAATTGTTAAATAAATATTTATTAAATAATAATGGAAGTGATTTTTTGAAGAAGAAAAAATTAAAAATAGAATTAAAAAATAGATTAATCAAAATAGAAAAATATAGGGTAATAAAAGATAATTAAATCTTATTTATATAAATTCAATTTTAATAAAAAAAATATAGTTTAAACTGTTTAAAATTAAAATTGAATATTAAACCAAAAATAGAGAATAAAAAAAAATATATACATAATGAGAAAAAATTAACTTGAATAAAATAAAATCTACCTTTCAAAATAAAAAATAAGTGCTTTTCAATCAAATAGATAATAGCTAAAAAAAATACAAAAAACAAAAAAAATTATTCTAATTGAATTTTAATAATTAAATCATCATTTTGTGAATTTTTATCTTCATCAATTGAATATAAATGTTCATATGATTGTTTAGTTTGAAAAAATAATTTTTTTTGTAACTTTTTAGAATATTTTTTTTGAGAATTAGAAATTAATTGAATAGTATAATTAATTTCTCTTTGTTCGAATTGATTATGAAATTTTTGATAAAAATTATCTTGAATATCTTCAATCTAATAATAATAAAAAATTTATAAAAATAATTATTTTACTTCATTAGAAAAATTATCAATTTGAAAAAAATTATCTTCTAATTCTTTAAATTCTGGAATTTTAACGTTAACATGAAAACTTTTTTCTTCTATTTTAAATGTATTAGAACAAAAATTATCAATATTATATATATCATTTTTATTGCTTGAATTATTTGTTTTATTTTTTCTTTTTAATGAATTTTCTATTTAAAAAATTTTTATTATATTTATCTTACTTATTTTATCTTTTTCCTTTTTTTTTCTTTGTCTTTTATTCAATAATATTTTTCTTTTTTTTATATAATTTTCTTTGTTTTCTTTATGAAGAATATTTAATATTTTATCAAAATCTAATGTTGTATTTTTTATTATTTGTTTATTTGATTGAATTATTTTATTTTTTGAAAGTTTATTTTCTTTATTTACGTTTTTCTTTCTTATAATGAGCTTTTCATGATTTTTATTTGTTTCATTATGAACAAAAAAAATTTCTCTATTTATTTTTTCATTCTGATTGTTTTTTTTAAATAAAATTTCATCATTTTGATTTTCTTGTTTTTCTCTTAAAATTGTCGAAATATCACTCATTAATTTTTTTATATTTTTTGTTGATTATTAGATATTTCTTTTCATATCATATGTTTTTATAAATAATTAATTAGAAAAAAATAAGAGTCTATCTACTTTTAATAAAACTTTGTTTTAGGAAATATAAATTTTTTATTACGGAAATATTATCAAATTGTTTTTGGAAAATTTTATTTGTTTAGTTTTATTTTTTTCAATATGATGAATTAACATTTTTTTATTTATTTATTCTAAAAGATTTATTAATGAATAATATTAAATAATATTATTCTTTTTTTTTAAATGGATTTTTTAATTAATGCTTTAAAACAAGTTTATTTATATTTTTTCCCCTTTTTTTCAAATTCTTTCAAGAAACATTATCTTTTTTTATATTATTTAATAATTAATTTTTAACAGTATCTAATTTAAAAAAAATTATTATAAAATAAAAAAAAATATTTATTTTTATATTCTTTTAAATATTCATCAAATAAGATATTTTTATATTATAAATTATATATATAGTAAATATTAATATAAAATAAGATTTTATTTATAAATCAATATTTATGATTTATCTTTTTTTTAAATATTAATTTTTTTTTCAAAAAATAATATTGCCAAAAAAAAGAAATGGAAAGTAAATACATGGAATTTATAAGATATAATTGGGAAAACTCAGTAGAATGGAAAAATTATTTAGAAAATATATTTCCTCCTCCTCCTCAAAATCGTATTCTTCATTATAAAAAAAAATTTTATAAATTAAAAGTTGATTCTAACTTTGATATTAATTACATTCCTGGAAATGGACATTTAAATAATAATGATAATGAAAATTTTAATCAAAGGAATAATCAAAATAATAATCAAAGAAATAATCATAGAAATAATAATAATAATGGAAATAATTATAGAAATAATAATAATAATAATTATAATGATATTTTAATTTATACTGATTTTTTATTATCTTTTATTTCCTTTTTAAGTTTTTATATTCATTTTTCTACTTCTATTAAATTATTACTTGTTTTTTATTTTCATAATTTAATTAAAAATGAAGGACAACCTAAATTTAATCAACAATATTTTAACAAGATTATTAATAATGAAAGTTTGAGTTATTTAATTCTTTTAATTTTATTATTAATTGATAATTCTCATAATTCTTTTATTATTATTCCTATTTTGATTAATAATTTATTTTGGATTTTTTATGATTTTAATTCTTTCTTTCCTAATATATTTATTTCTAAAATTCTTTCTTTTAAGGATTTTATTTTGAAACTTGGTAATTTTATAGAAATGAATATTTTTAGTGTGATATTTGGTTATTTCTTTAAGAAAAATTCATTTTATTTTATTTTTTTATATATTCAATATATTAAATTTAGATTTTATGTAAATCAAAATATGAGAGATGGAATATTAAATATTAACAATTATTTAAATAGAATAAAAGCATCTCAAACATCACCATTAATATTAAAACATATTATTCAAACAACTCAAAATTTAGGAAATTTAATTTTTAATTTACCTAGTAATGTTGCTGCTAATACAAATATTGCTATTTGTAATATTTTTTAAATTATAAAATAAATATAAATTAACTAAAATAAATTTTAAATTATCAAATAAATAATTTTATATCTTTTCTAAACAATTTTTTTTATTTAAATTTTTATATATATATAAAATATATTTAATTTAAATCATACATGAATTCTTCCCATAATTGCTTACTTTTTAGATTTTTGTTAATTAGGTTTTTTTGCATTTTTTCAATTTCCATTTTATATTTTTCAAAAAAATTATTTTTGAAATTAATGATTTGATTTTTTAAAACATAAGTTGATATATCAACAATATATTTTAAATCTAACATATTACATTCTTCAATATAACCAATTTCATAATTTTTTAATTGTTGAACTCCTTCTTCTTTTAAACTTTTTAAAATACTATATTTACTTTTTCCAGTCATGGTGATTTTTTTTAAAATTTCTAATGAATTATTGAATAAATTTCTATAATCAACTATTTTATTATGTGCTTCAATAAATGAATTTAGATCTGAAAAAGTTTTTAAATGATAATGATAAAAAATAAGAAGAGTTTTTCCAAAATCTAAATCATTAATATTACCACATAATTTATTTTTATTTTTTATTATTGATTTATTATCATTAATTGTATTTTCAAAATCAATAAACATATTTATTATATTATTTAAAATACTTTCTTCTTTTTTAATATTTAACATTTCTTGTTGTAAATTTTGACATATTTTAAAAATATTTTCTTTTGAATTAATAAATACTTTATTCCAATAATCAATAAATTTTTCATCATCAATTTTATTATAATTTTCATACTTAAAATCAGGAAAAACTTGAATAAATCTATTTTTAATTTGATTAGAATTTCCAGGATTTAAAGAATAAAGATATTGCAAGTAATTATCATCATTATCTAAAAAAAATATTAAAGGTTCAATTTTAAATAAATTAGGAATTTCATTTATTTGTTTAATGAAATGAGTTAATAATTTTATTTTCATTTTTATTACATTATCATCGTTATTTAACAATAAATTTTCTGAAGGAATTCCTCCTATAAAAATCCCAGGTAAAAATTCACTTATTTTGTTTTGTAATAAAATAAAATCAGAATATTTTCTCATTATATTTTCAGTTTTTAATATTTTACCTTTTAATTTATAAAGAAATATTTGTTCATTCCTTTCTTGATATGATATACATGAATCAATATAAAGAAGTAAATTTTCTATTTCATTTTTATTGTCTTTTTTGCTTTTTTCATTTATTTCACTTTTTTCTAATTTATTTTCATTATTTTCTTCAGGTATAATATTTTCTATATTATTTATTTCTTCCATAAACTTAATAAAATAGTTTTTATTCACAATAAAAAATTAAATAAATTTCCTTTTTATGACATAAATTATTTTAATTTATATCAACTTCATTAAAATCTTTTATATGACTAATTCAATAAATTATTGCCAATTAAAATTTAGTTTATTAAAAAAAATCAGAGACTAAAATAAAAAGCAATAAAAAATTTAAAAAATAATAAAAAACATAAATGCTTTAATTTTTCCATTGTTTTAATAATTTTTTATCTATTGTATCTAAAGAAATTAAAGAAGAACAACCAAAGAACATATTACTCATATTTTTAACATTATTAGTATTAAAATTAGATAAATTTAATGAAGTTAAAGAAGAACAGCCAGAGAACATATGACTTATATAATAAACATTATTAGTATTAAAATTAGATAAATTTAAAGAAGTTAAAGAAGAACAACCAGAGAACATATAACTCATATCTTTAACATTATTAGTATTAAAATTAGATAAATTTAAAGAAGTTAAAGAAGAACATCAGAGAACATACTATTCATATTATTAACATTATTAGTATTAAAATTATGAAAAAAATAATAAAAATAACAATAAAAATGAATATGACGAAATAAGTAAAAAAATATT
>JAJJLU010003834.1:0-28790 GCA_023807065.1 Isotricha intestinalis
ACAAGAGAAAGCAGAAAAACAAAGAAAAAAAAAAAGAAGCAAGAGAAGCATTAGAACAAGAAGAAAAGGAATTAATGTCAAAATAGATAATTGAGAAATTGAATTTTTTTTGCAATCCCCTAATTTTAATAAATAGATTGAATTAACTTTTATTAAATAAAAAAATTTGCAAAACATTATTTTTCAAAACTCAATAAAATTTATGATTATTTATTTATCATATAAATCTATTAAATTAAATAAAAACAATTTTAATTTATTTATTTATGCGGGTGATTGGGGATAATTTGTAAATTAAAAAATAAAACAAAAATTTGTTAAAACATTTATTTCAAATATTTAAATTATAGTTGATATTATATCATTTAGTTTATTAATTTTGTCGCTTAATGAAATAAGAATGTATTATTTATTAACTTTTCATCATCTTCATTATATTCTTCTTCTATTCTTTTAATTATAATTTTTTGTTATTCATTAATCATTTATCTTTACAATTTCCAAAAGTCATCTTTATAAAAAAGAATCATTTCCTCTTGAAGAGAAATATCCTAATGAATTCCCTACTTCTCCATATTTAATTTTTATTTTAAAACCATTTTATTTCTTGAATCTCAAAAGAATCTGGATAGAATTGAATTTTTTTTCTTTCGTTTCATATTTTGACTTTTTTAGGTGTATAAATTCCAAATATTTTTTTAATATTTTTGTCAAATAAATATTGATAAATAAAATAAGTCATTTTCAGGTATTTTTATAATGAATCATTATTGCTTTTTTTCTATCAATCCTATTCTTTTATTTGAAAAAAGTATTGCTTCATTTTCCTTAACTGGATAATAATTCTTATAAAATGGTAATTCTAGTAATTAAATCATTAATTCACCCAAAATTTTTTTAATTTTCCTCTTCTAACATATACTTTATAATTAAATAAATGAATTTTACATCTTAATCAGAAATCATTGATATTGTAGTTGATTCAAATTTTATTTAAATTTTGAAACACCTGTATTTAAGGAAGTAAAAGATTAAAAAAATTAGAATCTTCATTTCATTTATGAAAAAATTTTTTTTGGACAGAATGCATTGAATCTTTTTTTCTAAATTAATATAATTAAATTCATAATCTGGTCATCAGTAATTTCAACATAAATGAAAATAGTTTTTGTAAAATTTAATTGTAATTGTCTTTGATTGAGTCAGTGATACAATTATGAATTGAAATAATAAAAATATTAAATTAAATTAAATTTCATCTTTCACTCAAATATTATTCCTCAAAAAATACATTAAAAAATTCCTAGATTAATATTAATTAATAATAATTCAGATATAAATTACATAATATTATCTTATCTTCATCTAAATAAAAAATATATTTATTAAAATTTATTGATATACTTCTTTTATTATTTCATATATTTTTTTCCTTATTTTTTCTTTTAAAATTCAATATTTGGCCTTTTTAAAATATTTTATTAATTTTACAAATCTATAACCTTCTATTTTTTTATTAAAAAACAATTTTCAATAAAAATTAAAAATAATTATTTTTCAATAAAATATATAAAAGAAAATTTAAAAAATAATCATATAAAAACACAAAAAGACTTATTCTTTCTCATCTTCCTCATCTTGAGCTTTTTTAGCTTTTTGAATATTAGCTAAATAAATAGGATTTTCTGGAGAAGTTTTAAATTCCTTTTGTATCATATCAATATATTGACTTCTTTTTAAATTAGGATATTCTTCTTTATAATTAGGTAATCTTTTTTCAAAAAAATTATTCCAAGCTTGTCTCATTCTTTTTTCAGGATGTTTATCATAATCTTCTAATTTTATTTCTTGTAAAACATTATCAATTCCAGAAGCTTCAATAATAGAAATTCCATCTTTAGTTTTGTTTTCTAATTTTCCATAATTTGGATTTACATAAGGTTCATCAACATTAATATCATCAATTGGATTTTCATTTTCTTTTTTATCTTTCTCTTTTAATAATTCTTTAATTCGTTTTTCTTCAAATTCTGATATTTCTCTTTTTGTTGGTGGTTTTAATTTATATTGATTTCCTTTTGCCATTAATTCCTTTTCTTCTTGTTCTAATGCTTCTCTTGCTTCTTTTTTTTTTCTTTGTTTTTCTGCTTTCTCTTGTTCTTTCCTTCTTTTTTCTTCTTTTTTTTGTAAGATCTTTGGATCTGTTTCTGCCCAATATGCGTCTTCTTTCTCTTTTTCCCTTTTTTCCCTTTCTTCTACTTTCTTTTGCTTTTTTCTCTCTCTTGCTTCTTCTTTTCTATTTTTTTTATATAATATTTTTACTTTGTGTTTATTCCAAATTTTTTAGGCATTTTATTCTGATATATAAATTTATTTTATTTATAATATTTATTTAAATTTATTTGGATAAAATTATAAAAATAATTATTCTTTGATTTAATAATGAAAAATAATTAACAATTAATCATTTTATTATATTTTATATTAATTTTATATTTCACTATTATTTCTTTAAATTTAAACAAAGACATTTAATCATTTTATCTGATTTATTAGAACCAACAAGAAAATCCTTAATTTTTTCTTCCAAATATATATATTTCTTTTTCAAAAGAGTTCATAGTTTGTACAAATCTTTCTTTATCTAAAACTTTTGTTTTATAAAGTAGAACTAAATACGTTATTCTATTTTCTAATTTATTATTTCTTTTTGACTAAAAACTCCTACTTTATAAAAAGATTGAAAAATTCTTACAATAAAAATATAATTAAAGATATTTTGGTTATTTCCTTTTATTAACAATTATTGAATATTATGGAATGGATAATTTACTAATATCTTTAACTTAATGTAAAAAAAATGATTTAAATTATTTCCATATATCCAATACTAAATTCTTTAGCTTTTTCTTCACCTTCTTCAACTTAATTTCTCTTTTATCATTTAAATCACTTTTGTTACCAATTAATATTAAATTATTTTTGGCTATCTGTTTTCCTTATTTCATTTAACCGTTTTTCAGAATTAATAAAGGTTACATAAATTTTGCCATTATATCTTTTAAAATTTCCCGGATTTATAAATAAAAAGGAGGAATATATGTTAAACTTTATTTTATACCAAATTATATTTATTCTATCTTGTGTTAAAGATATTCTTTTTTTCATATTTTTTTTATATACTTATATTATTTTAAATGCCTAAGTTTCATTAATAATTCTATCATTTAGAACTTTTTGATTTTCTCTTGTTTTTACTCAGTGGATATTTCTTATATTTTTTTTCTTAAATTTTAAATTTTATTTGTTGTTTGACGAATTTTTTTAATTTTTTTGAATTTGTATTTAAAAAGAATAATAATATTTATATTATCATATCACTTAAAAGATTATGAAGTAAAAAATATAAGGATAATTCATTTATCTATTATTACCTAATAAATTATCATTTTATAATCTAAATTTAAATTTAGTTGAGAATTATTATTTTTTTTAGATTTATTCATTCTTTCATTTTCATCTTTATAATTTATTGTTCTAAAAGATTTAAAAGGTGCTTCAGTTTTTCTTGATTTAATTATAATTTTATTGAATCTTCTTTCTGATTTACTTTTTTTTTCTTCATCTATTTTTTTCAATAATTTTTTTTGTTCCATTAATTTTTCCTCTTTATTATCAAATTTCCTAAGATCGATCATTTGAAAGAATAATTTTGGATTTTCCCTTTCCATAATATCTAAAATTTTAATATATTCACTTATTTTATTTTCTTTAATTTTCAATTTATGATTACATTCATTAATTATATCTTTAATTTTCATAGATTTATTTTTTATTAAAAGATTTTCATCACTACCACAAATCGAATAATAAATTTCATGAATTAAATTTGTTCCTTGTTTTATATCTTCAATCCCACAAAATTTTGGTGTAATTGGTAAATCTTTTGATTCTTTTTCATATAAATTTATTAATTTCTTTAATTCATTTTGAAGAAAATTATATCTTATTTTCATTTCTTTTATTATATCATTTGCTTCTTCTCTTTTTTTTTTATTTTGTATTTCATTTTCTAAATTATCATTTATTATTTTTAAAACATTATCTTGAACTTCAACGAATTTAGAAATTATTAAATTTGGGTCATTAAATATTTCTTTTAATTCTTTTTCATCTTCCTCATTTCTATCTAAACTAAATTTATAATTATTAATTGCATTTGAAGTAAGGTTTCTATAATCAATTTTCTTTGAAGAATTTTTATTGTGATTTGTTAAAATGATTTTATCGAATTTTCCTTTGTCTCTTTTTAAAATTTCACTTATAAATTTAGCATAATTTCTTATTTCTTCTAAATTTTCTAAAATTTTTAAAATTTGTTCATTGTAGGCTTTTTCTATTATTTTATTTGACAATTCTTTTTGTTCTAATTCATTAATTTGTTTATACATTTTATGTAAAGAATCTCTAATTTTTTTGAAAGAATTATTTTGTTTTTCAATAATTGAGATAAAATCTTCTTTATTTTTAGTTAATTTCAATTCTTTATTTTCAAGTTTTATATTATCTTCATTTAATTTAATTTTTAATTTTTGACTTTCATTTTTTAATAATTTTATCATATAATTTTCAAGTCCAATTATTTTATTTTCATGAATAAATTTTGATACAAAACCATTTTTATCAGTGAGTTTATTTAAATTTCTTTTTTTATAATTTAAAATTTGATTTCTTGGTTCAAATACAACATTAATATTCTTTTTATTAAAAGCAATATTTGTTTTAAAATTTTTATTAAGTTCATTTGCACCATTATTCCTTGTCATATGTTTTATACTTTGAATTTTTTTTAATACATTAAATTTATTTTCTTCATTGGATACATATAATCTACTAAAACTTTTACTTTTATGATGAAAATGCTTTGATTTTTCTTCTTTATTTTTATTTTTATTATTTTTATCATCTCCTACTTCTGATTTAAATAATTTTTCTGCTTTATCTATTAGATTATTTAAATTTGAAAGAATATTATTATTATTTAAATCATCTTTAATTTTGATATAAGACATCAATTTATTTTTTTTTCCTTAAAAAAAATATTTTTTATTAAAACAAATATTATAATTAAATTTCCCTGAAAACCAAGGTCAATTATAAATAAAATGAAAAAAAATTATAAAAATTTAAATTTTAAAATTAAAGTTTAAAAAATAAAAGATATCAAAACATTTAAATTGAAAAAAGAAAATATTTGAAACAAAAATATCTGTATTTAATATTTTTTTTTCATTTTTTTTACTTTATTTTTTTATATTTTAATTGTTATTTAAGAAATTTAATAGGTTTCTTTTAAAAATATATTTTCATTTAAAATATAAAATATATTTAATCAAAAAAATTAAAAAAAAACTTAAAAAAATCTTAATAATAAAAATAATGAATATAGAACTTTTAGGAGGAGAGAATTTTCTCCGTGAATCCAATTTTAGTGGTGATTATCTATTAAATGACACTTCTTACAATGATGACTTTCAGATATTAGAAGATATGGGATATAAACCAAATATGATTAAAAAAGTTTATGCATTTTTAAGACCAGCTTCTTTAGAAGAAGCAATAAATTTTATGACAGAAGAAAATGGAATATATTCTCATAATTTTTTTAAAGATTATAAACACAAAAAAACAACATGTTATATATGTGGTCAACCAAAAGAATATCATATTAATTATGAAAATGATGAATTAGAAGATGAAATTGAAAATGAAATTGAAATTGATGATGATAAGTTAAAATTCATTGAAAAAAAAGAAGAAAAAGATTTTACTTGTAATATATGTGGAGAAAATATAAAATTAAATTCATCTAATGTTACAAAAAATAGTAAATGTGGGGATGAATATTGTAATCATTGTTGGTTTAGTTATTTAAGAAGTAAAATTGAAGAAGGTTATGTTAATAAAATAAAATGTATGAATTATACATGTAAAGAAATATTATCAGATACATTTATAAGAAATATAATAAAAGATAATAAAACATTAATAGAAAAATATGAGAAATTTTTAGCGAAGACAGAAATATTAAATAATCCGAATAAAAAATTTTGTCCTAAAAAAGGATGCGAGAGTTATGCTGAAAAAATAGGAAAAGAAAAATATGTTCAATGTAAAAATGGACATAAATTTTGTTTTAATTGTATGAGAGATTGGCATGGAAAAGAAGAATGTGAAAAGAAAGATGAGGAAGATTTCAAAATATGGAAAAAAGGAAAAATAATAAAGCAATGTCCAAATTGTAAAATGTGGACAGAAAAAAATGAAGGATGTAATCATATGACATGTGCAGAATGTAAATTTCAATGGTGTTGGTTATGTGGAGAAAAATATTCATTAAATCATTATCGTGAAGGAAAATGTAACGGATTACAATTTTATAAACCTACAAGTGAAGAAGATATTAGTAGAGTACTTAAACAAGGACTTCAAAGAAATAATGTTAATTCTAATTGGAGAAACTCTGAAGGATTAATCAATTTTAGATTTTATAATACTGGATATGATATTAATAATCCTCTCAGAGATTTTTATGATTTAAATTGGTTTGTTAAATTTTTATATATTTTACAATATATTTTCTTAGGTTTTAATTATATTGGGATTAGAGAATGTGAAGTTGCAGATAGAAGAATTAATAGAATAGGATACTGCTCTAAATATTATTTTAATTGGTGTTATTATATACATTTAATTATCTCTTCTCCTATTTTTCTTGTTCCAAGAACTGCTTTTATGGTTATTACTATGATACCTTCTTTTTTTTATTATCAATTTTTTTATAAAATTTGGATTCATTATTGGATTGAAGTTGTTGACAATAATGGGAGATTTAGATATGGTTATTGAAAATTATTTTTGTTTTTTTAGTTTAATTTTTATTTATCATGGTTTAATTTCTTAATCTCTAATTATTTTAAAAATGGAAGAATTATTTTGAAAAATAGAAAATTTATTGTTAAATATAATTCAAATAATTTTTTGGTTTAGACCACTATAAACAAATAATACTTAATCAATAATTTAATACATTTATAAACTTTAATTCTTTTTGTATAAAGTAATTATTAAATATAAAATAATATAATAAACATTTCCATTATTTGAAAGTAAATAGAACATCAAATCAATTTCTGACTCTAAAATATCTTAACTCTAGCTCTCTGTTCTGTTGAAAGTTTAAATCATAATAGAATATTGAATTATAATTTGAAATAATAGTTTATACTTTTATTATAATTAAATTCATTATTTCTTTTTTATCTCCAAAATCTAATAAATTAAAATTATTTATTGAGATATTAATTATTTAAAATTTTGCATTCAATTTATTTATTAATTTTTAATTTTTGTTCTTCATTTCATTTTTTGATTTTTTTTTTATTTAAATCTTCTAATAATCATAATTTTCTTATTGACATATTTCTTTTTTATCTTTAAAATTAATTTTTTATGAAAAATTTTTATTATAATTATTTTAACAAAATTAAAAAAATCAAATATTAATAAAAGGACTATAAGATATAATAACCTCAATATTTAATAAATAAAAACATAATAATTTAAAAATAATAAATTTACTTGACTGGTATTTTATGCTAAATAATATTTATAAGCATTTATTCAATATCTTTTTCAATATCAATATTATTTTTAATATCTTCTAAATTATCGATCACCGGAATAATTTTTTCTTGGAATGATTCAGATAATTTATAAAAATCTATAATTTTATTAATTATTATTTTAATATTATCTTTTGGTAGATCAAAAGAGTTCATATTTTGAATGATTGTTAAAATTTTAGAAAAAATAATATTATCTTTTATATTAGTTATATCATTATTTCTTTTTAATTCATTATTTATATCTAGTTCGATAATTTGTTTTGAAAAAGTCTCCCAAAAATTTAGGTCTTTTATTATATTGCAATTTTGAATAAAACAACTTAAATAAATCTTTTTACCATTTTTATTTAAAAAAAAATAAGTAAGAGACATAATTATGATTAACTTTAGATTTCCAACATTATTTTCTTCTTGAGAAATATTAATAAAAATTTGATTTATTAATGAACCAAAAATTTTCATTGATTTTGCATTTTTAATACTTAAAATCCCCTTTGATCTAATTTGATTTATATATTTTAAAAAATAATCTCTTAGTATTTTTTGTTTTAAATATTCAGGTATAATATATTGTAATTTTTCATTGATTTCTCCTAATTCAATTAAGTCGTAAATAAATTGTTTTATATTTTGTTTTTTTTTTTCTGTTTCAATATCAATTTCTTTAATCATTTCAGGAAAATCATTTATCATTTTCTCTAATATTTCAATTGCTCTAGAATCACAATCAATTAATTTAAATGTCATGGGTTCATATTTTAATAAAGGAAATTCAATTGAAATCAATTTTAAATCTTTTTCTTCTTTTTCATTTTCTTTTTCTATTTTTTCATTGTCATTACTTATTGATATATTATTATCTAAACAAGACACTGATTCTAATTTTTTTGTTAAAACAATTAAATTTTCTTTTAAACTGTTTTTGTATTGTAAATAATCATTTTTAATATTTTTTATTTTTGAATATAATTCTGAAGAAAAAATATTTAAATTGTTATTACTATCTAAATAATTTTGATATACTGATTTCACTTCAGATTGAGTTATTTTCTTTTTTTTTTCTAATTCTTGAATAATATTTTTATTTTTAAAATTATTATAATTATCTATATATAAGTTTTCTAATTTATTTAATGTTTCAATATATTTTTTATAATTGTTGAAATTTAATTCATATTTTTCTTGAAATTCCTTTAAAATTATATTGAATTTATTTGATTCTTCTAGAAATTTAAAATGATCTTCTTCAAATTTATTTGTAATACCTTGAATAATTTCTCCAACAACCATTAAAATATATTGAAATTTTTCCTGAGTTGAATTAAGAATATTCAGAAACACTTCATGAAAAAATGTTTTTGGTTCTATATTTATAATATCATTTGATACTCTTTTCAATAAGATATGTATTTTAGATAAAAAATCCTTTATAAATTCTTGATAACACATAAGTACATTTCCAATATTTCCTAAAGTATAATCAAGACATATTTCTTCATTTTGATTTGAAAAAAATTTTTCTATTTGATTTTTTTTTTTTTCATTTAGTTGAAAATATAAAAGATTGTTTTGATAACCATTTTCTTTTTTAATACTATCTTTTAACATTCAAAATTATATTTTTTTAAAAAAGAAATAATTTATAATATATAATATTTAACTCTGAAAGAGAATATATTTTATACATTAATTATTAATTAAACTATATAAAATTATCAAAAGAAAATACATCAACCCCAGATTTATATTTTTTCATTCCAGAAATAACTAAATCACCATTAGGCAATTGGACCATTGAATTGATTTTGGTATAAAAATTTAAATCAATTTTTCCAAGAGTCTTCAATTCAACTCCATTATAATACCATTGCTCCAAAATTTTTTTTCCATCAGATAAAAAAGTACCATCGTTTAATTTTATAAAAAAAGTACTGGTTGTTCCACTTTCTTGACTTTTCATATCATATTCTTGAAAATTAATCATTTTAAGAGGTAAATATGATTTTGGAGGAAAAATAATAGTTGTTTTATCAAGAAAGAATAATGAATTTGCATAAATTAAAGGAAAAAATTCAGGTTGAAAAATAATATATTGTTCTAAATCTAAACAAAATACTTTTTTCTTGTTTTCTCCATATTCTTTTAAAAAAAAAATACAATTATATTTTTCCATTTCAACAATAGAACTTATTTTTTTATCATCTTGAATAATAATTCTAGATTGATATATATTATTATTGTTGTCCCAAATAATTATTCTACCATCATCACCACAAGAAATTAATCTATTATTTGATAATTCAATACATTGATTTATTTTATCTTTATGTCCTATTAAAGTTTGTTCTATTTCGAATTCATTATTTGGTAAAAGATTAATAATTTTAATCAATTTATCTTCTCCAGTACTTACAATTTTATTATTTTTTAATTGATATATTGATGTTACTGATTCTTGATTATGAATATCTATTAATATATCTATTAAATCTAAAGAATCTTTTGAATAAATTTTTATTAATCCATCTTTACTACATGATGCTAATCTACCATCATTTAATAATATCAATTGATTAACTGGGCAATTTATATTTTGAAGTTCGTAAATTTTATTTAATTTATTTATATTATATTTTTTATTTATATTCTGTTTTTTTTGATTTGAATTTAGGAAACATCCTGGTAAATTTGGTATCAATGATTTACTTCTTTTAATTTTATGATTTTTGAAAGTTGATTCTAATATAGAATATTTATTTTTATTTAATATTGCTTCTAGAAAAAAATCTAGATCTAATTCCTTATTTACAATATCTTTAAAATTTATTATCTTTTTTATATTTTCTATCATTTGATAAGAGATTTTTTGCACTTTTATGTTTTTTTTATATAAATCAAATAAATCTTTACATAATTTAATTTCATTGGAAATCAAATTTTTATATTCCTCATAATGATTTTTAATATCAATAAAAATTTTTTCAAAATTATTTAAATAATCTTCTGCTTTTTTTAAATTTAATTCAAATTTATTTGTTTCATCTTCAGAAAACAATTTTTCATTTATATTGATTATATTATGTCTATAATGATCATTTTTGCATTTTTCACAAATATTATAATTACAACTCTCACAAAAAAAAATCAGCTTTTGATTATGGAATGAGCATAAAGAATCAAAATTTACAATATCAATATTATTATGAAAAGCATGTAAATAACTATGATCTAAGCAAAAATATTTTAAACATCCTTTACAAAACCAAATATTTCCTAAACTTGAATGATTAATACAAGAAAAACAATTTACGTTTTTTTTTGAAAAATTTTCATTTTTTAATTTATCAAATTCACAAATTGAAATTTGACCATTATGAGAATTTGGACAAGAATATTCGAGCATAATTGAATTTTGGTTTTGGATAAGAGAAAGAAAGGGAATTGTGAAACATTCTGGACATCTTATTGTGTTTGGGAGTTTTTCGATATATTTTTTCATTTAAATTTAATTTTTTTAATATACAAATTTTTTCCTATAAATAATAAATAATTGAAATAAGAAAAATTTTCATTTTTTTTATTTCATATTTTTATTGTTCATATATTTTTTTCTTTGTTTAAGAAAATTAGAAAGTTTTTGTTTGTTTTTGTATAAATCGTGTTTTCATATTATTTATTTTATTGAAAAACGGAAAATTATTTTAAAAATATATAAGATTTTCTTCGTTAAAAATTGAATATGTATATGATATAATTACCAATAAATCAGAGTATTATATTTATTTTTATTTGTTGATAAAATGATATTTTACCTTTAAAACAATTTTCAATTAATTTATAGAAAAGAATATTTTACATAAGAATTTTAAAATGATTTTTCTCAATGAATAATAGAATTTCTTTTTATAGAACAAATTTTTTAAATTAAATACTTTCCAATAAAAAAATAGAATAAATAAAGTATTTTGAATTTTTACTTCAATTAAAAAACTATTTAATAAATAAATAAAAATAGATATAATCACTGAAAATGAATCTTATAAATCTTTAAATTAATTTGGTTCTTTCTTGATAATATATTTGATTAAATACATTAAAAAAGAAAATGAAAGTATATAAATATAAATTTTGTATTGCTATTGTTTATGCTTTATTAATAAATTTCTTATTTTTAATTATAATTAACCAATTTTTAAAATTTAAATTCTTATAAATTGTAATAAAATTATGAATAAAATGTTTGATATCTTCTTATTTTGATAATCTGAAAAAATGAAAATTTAATTTAATTCTTTTCAAGAAACTTTTGTTCTTTTTGTGTTTTAAATGGAATTTTTTTATAATGAAAATATAGGTTTATTGTTCTTTATTTTTATTAATTTAAATATTTTAACAAAAAAATTATTGATTTCAAACTTATTGACATTTTGGATATAAATTTTTTTAAAGAAGAGTACATATATTATTTTAAATAAAAATATAATATGAAATATTTTCATAATACATTTATTAACAATAAAACAAATATAGGTTTTAAAAAATTTCATTAAATAAATATTGTTCTATTACCTGTTTATTATCATCATTTTTAAGTAAATTTTTATATATATCTTGAGGATTTTTTCTCATCAAAAGTGAATCTAATTTAGTAGTTAAAAGTTCAATTAAAAATAAATTTCAAAAAAAATTTACAGCATGAATAAGGTCAATAATAGTATTTATATCTATATTAGTATATTCTTTATCCAAATTACTCATTTCACTTTCAAAACCATAAATGGCAACAATTCTATTTGTTTCTTTTAGTTTATTTTTATTATAATATAAAATCTATTATTTTTTTTATAATATCATATTTAATATTATGAAAAGAGAATATTGACTGATTTCCTTCGGGTAAATCTTCTTTTAAATTATTTAATAATTTTGACTGTTTATGCTTCTTTAGATAAAGAAATTTCATTATTATTTTTAGTTATTAATATTATTTTATCCTTTTAATTTAAAAAAAATATGAATTCAATAATAAAAAAAGATAAATAAATATAATTTTTATATAAATTTAAATCTTATAATAAAGTTTTATATATAAAAATTAAAAAATAGTTATTTAATTTACATAATAAAATGGTGAATATATCTAATATATTTATTGAAAAAATTCTTGTTGAAAGAAATAATTCTGCGAAAATAATTCAAAATTTCTGGATAAGTAAAATAAAAATATATCAATTATTAAAATAGAATATAAAAGCAATTTATTTATTAAAAAAATTAAATTTATTAAATATATTCTACAAAAAAGAAAAGAAGGAGGAGAAAAACTAACATCATATCTCCGAACTTATTTATTTAATTTAAGAATTCATCGGTTAGTTGGGGGGTTAAAAGAATTAAATACAATATTTTCAGCTTTTGAAAATATAAAAAATAAAAAAATTTTTAAATTCTATAATATAAGAATAGAATATTTAATAGATATTCTGAGAGATTGTAAAAAATATTTAAAACATAAGGGAAAATTGAATTTGATTATTGAAAATAAGAATTTAAATAATCGTCCAATAACAGAAAATGAAAATTATTTTAAACACATTATAAAAATTCTAAATGAATTTAAATCTGAGATAAAAACAATGAAAAAAGAAATTGAAAATCTTAGGAAAGAAAATTTAAAAATCCAAAATGAATTAAAAAGTAAAAAAGACAATGAAAATAATAAGAATAAACATCTAGAAATTGAAAAAATATCAATAACAATAATAAATAAAAATGATTTAAAAAATAATAACGAAAATATTGTAGAAGATTCTTTACATGAACAAAAAAAACAACACGAACTTAAATTAAAATTATTTTCTGGGGAAAAATATGGAAGAGTAGGATTAAAAAATATAGGAAATACTTGTTATATAAATTCAGTTTTACAAATATTAAAAAATATTCCTAAGTTTACTTATAATTTCTCTAAATTAAATAATACATCAGATAAATTTTTAAATTCTTTAAAAAATTTATTAATTAACATTTGTAAAGCAACTAATTATCCTTTTCCTCCAAACGAATTCAAAGAATGTTTAGGTTTAGAAAACAAAAGATTTAGTGGAAATGCTCAATTTGATTCAACCATATTTTATATTTCATTACTAAACATAATCGATAAAAAATTATATCAAGCAAAGAAAGATAATTATCAAAAAATAGATATGAAGAAATATGAAAAGATAAGTCTCCAAGAAAGATTTGAAATATGGAAGAATAATTATTTATCTAAACATCAATCATTTATCTATGAATTTTTTTATATATATTATGTGAGTGAATTTGGATGCAATCACTGTTCCAATAAAACTCAACAAGTATTTCAAGCTATGAACTTGTTAGATTTTCCAATTATGAATGAAAAAGGTCCTATAAAAAATTTAAAAGAATGTTTTGAAAATTTCCAAATGAAAAAAAATGTAGATGATGATAAATGTTGTGAATGTAATAAAGTTAAATTATATCAACAATTTATTATATTAGAATTACCTCCAGTATTAATTATTAATTTAAAAAGAGTGGGAGAAAAAAATGTTTATAATAATGAAATTGAAATTCCTTTACAATTAAATATGAAAGAAATAATAAAAAACTTTAAAAATAATTCAATTTATGAACTAAGGGGATATATTAAACATTTAGGAGATGAAAAATCAGGACATAATTATGTTATTTGTAAAAATATGTTTGATGATAAATGGTATGAATATAATGATAGTATTTGCAATCCTTGTGATCCCGATTTACAAAGAATATTTTTTTTATGTTATATTAAAATTGGAAGTGATGTTGAAAATATTGAATATTTAAAGAAAATTGTTGATTTATTAAATGAGAAAAAAGATTCATAAATATTTAATAAAAAAAATATTTTTTTAAAATGAATATGAAAATTAATAATTTTAATTATCATTTATTATTTTCAATGCATTTTGCTCATTAAATTCTTTAACTTTTTTCTTGAATTCTTCGAAATCATTTTGATATAGTAATAAAGCCTCTTTATTTAATCCATGAGATAAATTGGGATTTTTTAATAAATCATAAATAGAATAAATAACACTAATGATATTCCTATTATTATCCCATTCAGTAGATTTAGAAGAAACACAAATTACTCCATCTTTCAAAGAAACGTTTGGATGATATATTTTAGTAACAAATTTAATATCTGGTGGGTCTTCAGGATAATTATTTGGAAATTTTAATAATAATTTAAATAATGCATTTTCATAACAACTTTTTTTAGGTCCTTTTATTAAAACATTCCATGTAAATATATCTGATTTTTTTTGTGGTCCTGCAGAACTACCTATATGAGTTAATAATTGACTAGTTTTAATTCTATCTAATTCTTCTCTTATATAGGTTTCACTCATAATTATAAATATCAATAGAAATTAAGATTTATTTTTTTAAAAAAATAGTTAAAACATATAAATGCCATTTAAAGTTTAGAAAAAATTAACTTTAAGAAAGAAATATGACAAAATCAGCGGAAGAGATATTAAGAGAAGAATGGGACTATTAAAAAAATCAGGTCTTTTAAGTCAAATCGGTTGCTCAGCTGGTCCAAAAAAAACTAAAGGTATTTATAATATGTTTTTATGGAATGCATTAATAAGAGCTCCCAAAAATTCTCCTTATAGTGGTTATATGTTCAAATTTGAAATTATATTTCCTACAAGTTATCCAAATTCTCCTCCAACAGTGAGATGTATAACTAATATATATCATATGAATATAGCTGAAAATGGAGATGTTTGTGTTTCTTCAATAAAAGAAGGTGATAAATGGAAAACTGCTCGAGATATTAGTACAGTACTTTTATCTATTTTTATTATTTTCAGTAAACCTAATCCTCAGAGCCCTTATAGATCGGATATTGCAGAACAGTATCAAAACAAATATGAAGATTATGAAAAAGCAGTTAAAGACCATTGTGCAAAAAATGCAATTAAAATTCCTGAAAATTAATCTTTTTTTTTATATGGTATGACAGTTTTTTTAAAGAAAAAAAGTAACTATTACTTATAAAATTTTTAAGTTCACAATTTGTATTTTAAAAACAATTTAATTTAAATTCTTTTTATTTTCTTATTAAATTAAATATATTCAAAAGATATTTTAAAAACCAAAATATATAATATATTTGTATTAATATAATTTATTTATTTTAATTTTATTTACCAGCTTTGAATATTCCTAGATAGTTGATAGTAACACCTTCAACAATATCTAAATCTGCTAAATTTTCATTATCATTTAAAATAATTCCATTATATAATAATTCAACTTCTTCGTTCATATTATATAATTTATTCATTTGTTTTTTCAGTTCTGAAACTGTGTCTGATTCCATTATATTAATGGGTTTTCTCTGGTTTTTTGAATCTACAATATAAATTTTCATTTTTAAAGTTGTTTTATTTATAAAAGAAAAATAATAACTATTTTTATTTCAACATTAACTATTTATTAAAAGAAAATAATTTATTATAAAAGTTAATAATTTCGAACATGAATCTAAGAACCGTTTACTCACATCAAAAGAAAAATGTTCAACAAACATTAAAATTCAATATAAGCCATAATAATGAACCTATTAAAATCATAGACTACAACAAAAAAAAAATACCCAATAAAAAAAATGAGAAACCTCAGAATAGAAATTGTTCAAGTTTGAAATCAAACAATAATAAAATATATCAACAAAACAACAATAAACCCTCCAATGATAGTCTTAATTCGAAAAAGATTGAACAATCAAAAATTAGATCCGAAAGTAATTTTGGCCGAAGACGGTCTAATAACATTGAGAAACCAAGCAATGGTAAATATGTTAATGGAACAATAGGTTTGATTAATATAGGAAATACTTGCTACTTAAATTCTGCTATCCAAAATTTGAAAAACGTTCATCTGTTAACTAAACATTTATTATTAAATCATAAAAATTATATTCCTAATAGTTTTACTTTGAAATATTGTGAATTAATTGCAAATTTAATAAACCAAGATACTTACAAATATTATGAACCTAGAAAATTTTTTTCAAAATTAAATGAGCTTATACCCACATTCAGGTTTGGACAACAAAATGATAGTAATTTTTGTATTATTTATATTTTAAATTTATTAGAAAAAGGGACTACAAAGGATAGTAATAATAATTTTTGTAAAAGAGATAAAATAATATTAAAAGATGAATTAGAAAAATCGCGGTTTGCTAATTTTCAAGAAAAATTATATAAAAGAAGAAATTCACCTATTGTTGAATACTTTTATGGATATCAAGAGGATATATATAAATGTAAGGACTGTAAATATAGTAATTATACTTTTCAAGCAATTAGTGTTTTGAACCTTTCAATTATGAAAAAAAATAATACAGTTATTGATAATTTAAATGATGCAATTAAATATTATCAAATGGAACAAAGTCATGATAATGAACAAGATTTTTTTTGTCCTGAATGTAAAAAAAATAAAATATTTACTCAATCAAAAATTATTTCTTTTCCTAAAATTTTAATAATTAATTTAAAGAGAATTGGAGAGAATAATTTTTATGATCATAATGTTGACTATCCCTTAAAGTTGGAAGTATCTAATTATTCATATGAATTAATTGGATACATAAAACATAAAGGAGGAGCGAATTCAGGGCATAATATTGCTGTCTGCAAAAATTTTTTTGATGATTGTTGGTATGTATACAATGATAATATTGTGTACCCTATAATAAAAGAAAATACAGAAACTCAAAATTCATTTTTATTTTTTTATCAAAAAGTGGAAGAAAGAATCAATGACACGGATAAAGAATTTATTATAAATGAATCAGCAAAACTAAGAATTTAAATTATATTTTTGAAATTGATGAAAATGAAAAGAAAGATGTTAATATAATAATTATATTGAATAATAATTTTGAATAAAATTAAAAAATAAAAAACATTTAAATAAATTTGAAAAAAATTCAATAATATATATTTTTTAAAATAGAAAAGAAAAAAAATGAGGAATATTGATTGGACATTATCCAATTTAATGTTCAATTTAATATTTAAATCAAAAATTAAATAATAAATTATTCTTTATATGAATATTGTTATTAATAAACACAATATGCCATTTAATATATTATAAATATAATAATAAAAGAATGAATGGACAAACTATTTGTTTGTAATATTTTAATTTAAAAATATTCTTTTGTTTTCTTTGGAGAATTCCAACTATTATCAGTTTAACTAAAAATGGAATATTTGTTTGAGATTTTTTAAAATATACAACACATTTTATTTTTTAATCCATATAATAGGAAGAAAATTTAATGATTGAAAAATATAAAAGGACATTTAAATTTTACCTTTTTTAAAGTAATGAAAATCAATATAATAATCTTAAAATAGAAATATCAGTTATAAGATTTCTTTCTAATTTTAAATAAATTCAAAAATATTTTTGAACGTATAAGGAAAGTAATGCCATCATTATATGTCCTACTTTTTTTGATAACTTCAAAGAAAGGTAACTGATGGCAAATAAAATTGTATACAAATGTATTAAAAATATTTAATGAAAAAAGTTATAAAGAAAATTATCAGGGAATAAAATAAATTTTAATATTTCATTTTGGGGGAGAATAGTTGAGTAACACTAATTTATGAGAAGATTTTGAAAATAGAGAATTAATATATTGTTTTCTAGAATTTAAGGAAAAAATTGGAATTAATATTTCTAATTCTTTGTAGGTTAAAGTTTTATGTGAAAAATCTGAAATTATTTATCATCATTAAAAAGACTCTAAAAAGATTTTGTATTAGGAGAAGATTTTAATTTAACAATTACTCGTTCAGAAATGGAAGTTTTATTCAAAGAAGATTTTTAACAAATGTATTTCAATTATAGAAAAGGTAACAGAAAATGAAAAGATAACAAAAGAAGGAATAAATGATATTGTACTTGTTGGAATATCCATATATAATTCTAAAATACAACTATTATTTAAGGAATTTAATTGGAAAAGAACTTAATATCATTATTCATTCTGATGAACTAATACCAATACTGGAATTTAAGGTTTAATAAAAAAATATTACTTATTTATTTCAATTTGATAAAATAGATAAACTATTTTGGAGTTTATAAATTTAAATAATAAAGAATTAATTATTTATTCCTAGAAATAATTTAATCCTAATAAAAAAATTATGTTGGATATAGAAAAAGATAATCAAAAAAAATTAAAATTAAAATATATAAAAATGTTAATTTTATTACTCAAAAATCAAAAAGAGAAATAATAGAAAAATTTTCTTTTAAATAGATAATAATTAAATGTTCATCTTAAATCCAAAATCATAATAAAACACAAATAAAGGAAATTCAATCAGATAAAGATAAGAATGAAGGTGAGATTAATAAATTATTAAAAAGTGTAAGAAATGAAAGATGAAGATATGGAAAATTAATAATAAATAACATAAAAGCAAAAAATTTAATTAAAGATAATCAAAAAACTATCTTTTATAAAAATTTATATAAAAATTATATAACAATCAAATAAAAAATAAATTAAAATTTGAAAGATTGAAAAATTATAATTTAAATAAAAAAATGAGATAATAATTATTTAAATAAAAAATTCTTTTTTTTTCTTTGATTCTTCTAAATAAAAGAATTTTCATAAAATTATTGGAGGGAAAAGAAAATTTAAAATTATAAAGAGTTTAATTGAATTGCCTTAATTCTATTTAAAATTTTTTATTATTTTCATTCTAATAATAACTTTTAAATTCCAATAAAATTGGTTTTGAAAGGACTTCAGATATTTCAAGAGAATTAAAATTAAATCTGAATTAAAGATATATCAAAATTTAGAAGATATCAAGTTTTTTATTCTTATTATTCTTATAATTTATGAAATTTGAAATTTCCAAATCCATTAATTACAGTTGTATATAATCAATTTATTATTAAAACTTAATGAGAGTAATGTCACTAAAATTATTATTTATATCATTTTTTTTTCTATTTTAATTTATTTAGTTATTTTATTGGATTTACAAATATATTTTCAAATATTAACAAAATTAATTAAAGGTTTGTTATAATTGATTTTAATATTCATAATTTTCATTCTCAGTGATGATATTTGTTTTTATTTATTTATTATTTTTTTTTAATTGATTGCTAAGGAAGTAAAATTTACAATATTTTATGATATCTTTGTTAATAGGAAAGTATTTAATAGAATTTAAAAAAGGTATTCTATAAAAAGAATTCAATTTTATATTAAGTACATTAAGTTAATTAAAATTGTGTAATTATTCTATTTTATAAATTATTGAAAATTATTTTGAGGGAAAAAATTGTCGTTTAAAACATCCAAAATTCTTTTATTTCATGTTTAAATATTTTTTTTTTTCTTCATTTAAAAAATAATCATAATTATTTAATATTTTAATTATATACCTCCATAAAAAAAAAATAAAATAAATAATTTTTTTAAAAATTTTTGTCAAAAAAAAGATAATGAAATACATTAATTTGAAGAAATTATCATAAATATTAATACAAATTTTAATAATTCTTGTCAAAAAAAAGAAAATGAAATACATATAACAGAAAAAAAAAAATATATTAATAATTTCTATATCATTATTCTCATTTAAAACATAAATTTTTTTTTGATTTTGAATTTTATTATCATAAAAATTTCTAATTACATTATTGTTTTCGAATCTAGAAATATTTTCATTATTAACTTTATTATTTATAATTTCTGAATAAAAATATGGATTATTTCTCATTTATTTGAATTTTTAATTCTTAAACTATAATATAAGAAAAATAAACTATTTTTAAAAAAGAAAATAGTTAATAAAAATCATATTTTAATGGTTTTCATTAATTAATCATAATGATTACATTAAATAATGAAAAAAATGACACAATTGATCATGACAAATGGTCAAGACAAATTAAAACTTATGGAATTGAAATAACAAAAATTTTGTCAAAATTAAAAATTTTGATAATTGGTCTAAGAGGATATGGAATTGAAATAGCGAAAAATATCATTTTGTCGAATCCACAAAAAGTTTCAATATTTGATGAACAAATTTGTAAAATTAATGATTTAGGATGCAATTATTTTTTAACAAATGAAAATGTATTAAATAAAGAAAGAAGAGATCATGCTTGCTTAAAAAAATTAGCAGAATTAAATCCAACAACTAAAATTGTTATTGAAAATGATTATTTGTCTAAAATTAAAGAATTTGATGTTGTAATAATTACTGAAATTATGAAATCAGATATAATTAATAAAATAAATAAGGAATGTCATGAAAATAATAAAGGTTTTATTTACACTTCATCTCTAGGTTTAACAGGTTTTGTTTTTAGTGATTTAGGACAAAAACATATTATAAAAGATAAAACTGGAAAAGAAAAAGGGAAATTTTATATTTTAAATATAACTAAAGAAAAAAACGGAAAAATGAAAATTGATTTCAAACAAACAGAAAAAAGATTAAATCAAAATGGATATTTAATTTTTAAACAAGTTGAAGGTATGATAGAAATAAATTCATCTATTCCAAGATATTATGAAGCTGATCAAGAAAATGAAGATGAATATTTTATAGGAGATACTTCAAATTATAATGAATATATTGGTGGAGGAATAGTAGAAGAATTTGATTATCCTATAGAAATGAATTATAAAACATTGAAAGACGACTTATTGAATCCTACTGATACTATGATGCAAATTGATTATTCACAAAATAAAAAAGGTAGAAAACAATTATTACATGCTTTATTTATTAATCTTCAAAGATATTATGATAAAAATGGTAAATTACCTGATCTTAATAATGAAGATGAATCTGAAGAATTATTTAATCAAATATCAGAATTTTCGAAAAATATGAGGGATAATGAATTTTTTAAAAATTTACCTGAACTAAATAAAATTCTTATTAAAGATTTAATTAAATTTTCAAAAGCTCAACATCCTTCTTTATGTTCGTTTTTAGGTGGATTTGTTGCACAAGAATCGATAAAATATACTGGATTATATTGTCCTTTAAATCAATGGTTCTGGATTGATATATATGATGAAACAATAGTAAATTTATCAAATGTTAATAGAACAATTTTAAATAGTAGGTATGATGATTTAATTTCTATTTATGGGCAAGAATTTGTAGAAAAATTACATAATTGTAATATGTTTTTAGTTGGTGCAGGAGCAGTGGGATGTGAATATTTGAAAATTTTGTCTTTAATGGGTATAGCAACAAAAAACAATTGTAAAGTTATTGTGACTGATAATGATTGTATAGAAAATTCAAATTTAAATAGACAATTTTTATTTAGAAAAGAACATGTTGGAAAAAGTAAATCCTTAACTGCCTGTGAACAAGTAAAAAAAATTAATCCTGAATTTAATTGTGAGGGTTATCAAATTGAGGTCAGAGAAGAAAGTGAAGATATATTTAATGAAAATTTCTATAAAAATCAAGAATTTGTATTAATTGCAGTTGATAATGTCAAAGCTAGAAATTATATTAATAATCAGTGTACATTACATCGAATTAAATTAATTGAATGTGGTACTCTTGGTGAAAATGCAAGCAGTCAATTAATTATTCCTTTTGTATCTGAAGAATATAATGGAAAAGAAAACAATAATAAAATTGGAATGTGTACTATAAGAAATTTACCTTCTTCAATTGAACATTGCGTTGAATGGAGTAGAGATAAATTCTCAGAATATTTTGATAAAAACATTAAATTATTAAAAAATTTTTTTGAAGGTCCACAAGAATTTTTTAAAAATAATGAAGGAGGAATTGATTTTTATGAAAAATTAATATATTTGAAAGAATATGTGAAAATTTTTAAAAAAAAAAGTTATGATAGATGTTTATATTTAGGTAAAAAATTATTTTATTTAAACTATAAAAAATTAATTGAAGAGATTTTATTATTAAATCCTCCTAATAAATTATGTCAAGATGGAAGTAAATTTTGGAAAGGAAGTAACAGATTACCACATATATTAGAATATAATAATGATGAGGAAATGAATTATTATTATATAGAATATTTTTCATATTTATTAGCAGATTCACTTGGAATTCCAATTAATAATGATTTAATCTATAAAAAGGATTTTCTAAAATTAAACAAAATTTCAGCAAATGATGAAATAATTGATAATAATATATATAGTAATGAAAACTTAAATAAAATAAATGATTTAAAATTAGAATTATTAAAATTATATTCAGAAGGGTTTAATCAAGAAGAAATAAACAAAATTCATGAACAAATTTTTGAAAAAGATCATGATGAAAATCATCAAGTTGATTTTTTATATGTATCATCAAATTTGAGAGCATCAAATTTTAATATAGATCTTTGTTCAAGAGATAAAGTAAAATTTATATCTGGAAAAATAGTTCCATCAATTCCAACAACAACTTCTTGTATAGTTGGATACATATCTTCTCAAATCTTTACTTTATTACAAACAACAGAATTAAAGTATTTAAGACAAATAAATATTGATTTATCTACTCCATTTTTCTTAATTTATAAACCTAGAAAAGTATATCAAAATAAGGATTCTATTCACCCAATTACTAGCATTTTAACAAAGGCCATTCCATCTAATTTCACTTGCTGGGATTATTTGGAAATAAAAGGAAATAAAACTACAAATGATGTTATTAACTATATTAATGAGACATATCAAGTAGAAATTAATGGATTATATACTTTAAATAGTAAAAATATCATAATAGATGACACTTCATATAACATACAATTTCAAGATGCATATTATATTGCTATAGGAAAAAATACCAATGAAAATAATGGTCATAACATATATTTTAGAGTCTTAGCAGATGTTATTGATAGTGATGATCATGTGATAATGCCAAAATTTAAATATATTATAAATTAAAAAATATAATATATTTTTTATTTATTTAAAATAAATTGAGTTAATAAATATTATTATTATTTAAATATGGAGTTTGAATATTTTGAATGAAAAGAAAATAATTCAAATTTTATGAAACATTTTAATTTTTTATTATTTGATTTTATATTGAAAATTAATATTTTTTAAAGATAAATGTTTTTATCATATTAATCAATTATTACAATTAATGTATTAAATTTATTAAGGAATGGGAGAACACTGCAAAAAACTTTCAATATTAAAAGTTTTTTAATACATTAACTTTTGACCTTATAATTAATATATTTTAAATATTAAAAATATATTTTTAATTCATAAGATTATATTATTCATGATTTTGATTAAATATTGAAAAAATATTTAAATTGTTATTACTATCTAAATAATTTTGATATACTGATTTCACTTCAGATTGAGTTATTTTCTTTTTTTTTTCTAATTCTTGAATAATATTTTTATTTTTAAAATTATTATAATTATCTATATATAAGTTTTCTAATTTATTTAATGTTTCAATATATTTTTTATAATTGTTGAAATTTAATTCATATTTTTCTTGAAATTCCTTTAAAATTATATTGAATTTATTTGATTCTTCTAGAAATTTAAAATGATCTTCTTCAAATTTATTTGTAATACCTTGAATAATTTCTCCAACAACCATTAAAATATATTGAAATTTTTCCTGAGTTGAATTAAGAATATTCAGAAACACTTCATGAAAAAATGTTTTTGGTTCTATATTTATAATATCATTTGATACTCTTTTCAATAAGATATGTATTTTAGATAAAAAATCCTTTATAAATTCTTGATAACACATAAGTACATTTCCAATATTTCCTAAAGTATAATCAAGACATATTTCTTCATTTTGATTTGAAAAAAATTTTTCTATTTGATTTTTTTTTTTTTCATTTAGTTGAAAATATAAAAGATTGTTTTGATAACCATTTTCTTTTTTAATACTATCTTTTAACATTCAAAATTATATTTTTTTAAAAAAGAAATAATTTATAATATATAATATTTAACTCTGAAAGAGAATATATTTTATACATTAATTATTAATTAAACTATATAAAATTATCAAAAGAAAATACATCAACCCCAGATTTATATTTTTTCATTCCAGAAATAACTAAATCACCATTAGGCAATTGGACCATTGAATTGATTTTGGTATAAAAATTTAAATCAATTTTTCCAAGAGTCTTCAATTCAACTCCATTATAATACCATTGCTCCAAAATTTTTTTTCCATCAGATAAAAAAGTACCATCGTTTAATTTTATAAAAAAAGTACTGGTTGTTCCACTTTCTTGACTTTTCATATCATATTCTTGAAAATTAATCATTTTAAGAGGTAAATATGATTTTGGAGGAAAAATAATAGTTGTTTTATCAAGAAAGAATAATGAATTTGCATAAATTAAAGGAAAAAATTCAGGTTGAAAAATAATATATTGTTCTAAATCTAAACAAAATACTTTTTTCTTGTTTTCTCCATATTCTTTTAAAAAAAAAATACAATTATATTTTTCCATTTCAACAATAGAACTTATTTTTTTATCATCTTGAATAATAATTCTAGATTGATATATATTATTATTGTTGTCCCAAATAATTATTCTACCATCATCACCACAAGAAATTAATCTATTATTTGATAATTCAATACATTGATTTATTTTATCTTTATGTCCTATTAAAGTTTGTTCTATTTCGAATTCATTATTTGGTAAAAGATTAATAATTTTAATCAATTTATCTTCTCCAGTACTTACAATTTTATTATTTTTTAATTGATATATTGATGTTACTGATTCTTGATTATGAATATCTATTAATATATCTATTAAATCTAAAGAATCTTTTGAATAAATTTTTATTAATCCATCTTTACTACATGATGCTAATCTACCATCATTTAATAATATCAATTGATTAACTGGGCAATTTATATTTTGAAGTTCGTAAATTTTATTTAATTTATTTATATTATATTTTTTATTTATATTCTGTTTTTTTTGATTTGAATTTAGGAAACATCCTGGTAAATTTGGTATCAATGATTTACTTCTTTTAATTTTATGATTTTTGAAAGTTGATTCTAATATAGAATATTTATTTTTATTTAATATTGCTTCTAGAAAAAAATCTAGATCTAATTCCTTATTTACAATATCTTTAAAATTTATTATCTTTTTTATATTTTCTATCATTTGATAAGAGATTTTTTGCACTTTTATGTTTTTTTTATATAAATCAAATAAATCTTTACATAATTTAATTTCATTGGAAATCAAATTTTTATATTCCTCATAATGATTTTTAATATCAATAAAAATTTTTTCAAAATTATTTAAATAATCTTCTGCTTTTTTTAAATTTAATTCAAATTTATTTGTTTCATCTTCAGAAAACAATTTTTCATTTATATTGATTATATTATGTCTATAATGATCATTTTTGCATTTTTCACAAATATTATAATTACAACTCTCACAAAAAAAAATCAGCTTTTGATTATGGAATGAGCATAAAGAATCAAAATTTACAATATCAATATTATTATGAAAAGCATGTAAATAACTATGATCTAAGCAAAAATATTTTAAACATCCTTTACAAAACCAAATATTTCCTAAACTTGAATGATTAATACAAGAAAAACAATTTACGTTTTTTTTTGAAAAATTTTCATTTTTTAATTTATCAAATTCACAAATTGAAATTTGACCATTATGAGAATTTGGACAAGAATATTCGAGCATAATTGAATTTTGGTTTTGGATAAGAGAAAGAAAGGGAATTGTGAAACATTCTGGACATCTTATTGTGTTTGGGAGTTTTTCGATATATTTTTTCATTTAAATTTAATTTTTTTAATATACAAATTTTTTCCTATAAATAATAAATAATTGAAATAAGAAAAATTTCATTTTTTTAATTTCATATTTTTATTGTTCATATATTTTTTTCTTTGTTTAAGAAAATTATAAAGTTTTTGTTTATTTTTGTATAAAGGGTGTTTTCATATTATTTATTTTATTGAAAAACGGAAAATTATTTTAAAAATATATAAGATTTTCTTCGTTAAATAATTAATATGTATATGATATAATTATCAATAAACCCGAGTTTTATATTTATTTTTATTCATTTATTAAATGATACTTTACCTTTAAAGCAAATTTCAATTAATTTATAGAAAAGAATATTTTACATAAAAATTTTAAAATGATTTTTCTCAATGAATAATAGAATTTCTTTTTATAGAACAACTATTTTAAATTAAATACTTTCCAATAAAAAAAATGAATAAATAAAGTATTTTTAATTTTTACTTCAATTTAAAAACTATTGAATTAATAAATAAAAATAGATATAATTACTGAGAACTAATATTATAAATCTTTAAATTAATGTCATTCTAGATATTTATAAATCCAATATAGCAGATTAAATTCATTAAAAAAGAAAATGAAAGTATATAAATATAAATTTTGTATGCTATAGTTTATGTTTTATTAATAAATTTCTTATTTACAATTATAATCAACTAATTTTGGAAATTTAAATTATTGTTATAAATTTTAATAAAATTATGAATAAAATGTTTGATATATTCTTAATTTTGATAATCTGAAAAAATGAAAGGGTTTAATTTAATTCTTTTTCAAGAAACTTTTGTTCTTTTTGTGTTTTAAATAGAATTTATTTATAATGAAAATATAGGTTTGTTGTTCTTTATTTTTATTAATTTAAATATTTTAACAAAAAAATTATTGATTTCAAACTTATTGACATTTTGGGTTTTTTAATTTTTAAAGAAGAGTAAATATATATTTTAAATAAAATTTAATATAATATGAAACATTTTCATAATTTATTAACAATAAAACAAATAAAGATTTTAAAAAATTTCATTAAATAAATCTTGTTCATTTACCTGTTTATTATCATCATTTTTAGGTAAATTTTTATATATTTCTTCAGGATTTTTTCTCATCATAAGTGAATCTAATTTAGTAGTTAAAAGTTCAATTAAAGATTTAATTTCAAAAAAATTTGCAGCATGAATAAGGTCAATAATAGTATTTATATCTATATTAGTATATTCTTTATCAAAATTACTCATTTCACTTTCAAAATCATAAATAGCAACCACTCTATTCGTTTCTTTTGGTTTATTTTTATTATAATATTCAAGAAAATCTACTATTTTTTTGGCAATATCATATTTAATATTATGAAAAGAGAATATTGGTTGATTTCCTTCAGGTAAATCCTCTATTAAAGTATTTAATAATTTTGATTGTTTAGAAGCTTCTTTAGACAAAGAAATTTCATTATTATTTTCAGTTATTAATATTATTTTATCCATTTAAAAATTATTTTTTAAAAATATTTTTTAAAAATAAAATTATTAAAAAGTCATTTAAAATTAATATTTAATAAAAGGAGTTAATATTTAAGATGTTAAAAAAGGAAGAAAAAAGAAAATATGATATAAAAATCTTTAATAAAAAAAACTAAAATTTAATTTTAGATGAAGCAACTTCTGTTTTGATTTAGAAAAGTGAATTTAATAATAAAAAGAATTAAATTTACGTAATAGATATCACTATATTATATATTGCGATAAAAAATTAGAATTAAAAAGGAAATAATAAATAAAATTGGAAATTCATAATTAATTAATTAAATAAAATGATTTATAAACATTCAATGGAAAAGAAGACAAAGTAAAAATATTAAGAAGAAGAAAAAGGAATAATAGTGAAATTATGGAGTGAATTTTTTTCTTTGGTAAAAATTGATTTAATTTTTTTTTGATTTTTTATATTTTTAAAAACTTTTCATCAAAGACAATAATTAAAGTTAAATTTTAAGATTCAATTGTTTTAAAGCATGAGGATTAAAAAAAATAGATTCCTTATTTTTATTCATTCCAATTTTATTCATATCATCCATAACATTTTAGCTCTTTTTAATTGTTTAGTCAATTCAGCATTTATATTATCTTCACCAATTAAAGC